>CAJDSM010005623.1:0-18467 GCA_903981925.1 Ostrea lurida | reverse complement strand
TATGGATTTTAATTTCAAAGGGGGGGAGTGATAACTCAAAATGTCTATATGATTATATATGATTATTTAATTAAAAATTGTACTAATAAGGAGGGGTTAACCCCAAACCCGTATGACCAAGTGTAAAAGAACTACAAATGACATGGTCACAGGGCAGCGAGGGCTAATAAAGGAATTAGTTTGTAAGAAGTGCTGGAACCCAGAATTAATAAACATTTTGCTCTTAATTGTTAGGTAGGATTGTGCAAAGTTTCAAATGTTACGATAAACTTTGTTGGTTAATCGCATATGATGTTGAAGACAGACGGGGCGGATGGAACCAGATTTATACACTTCTGCTATTATTATGCAGAGATAATTTGGTGAAAGTTTCAAAAGTGAATAAATAAAGATAATGTTATTTGGTAGTAGTTCACACGTTATCGATCAACGAAATGGTTGACGGAGAGAGAATGGAGGGGGAAGGAACACAGATATTATAACTATCTTTGACTTTTTGTATGATGAGTAAATTTGTGCAGTTTCAAACGTACAATCAAGATTTTTGAGTTATATAATGTTGACGGCGGAACATGACGGAATTGATTTATAGTGCCGATTTAATGGTCTCTGCTATGTAATTTCTTATACACATTCACATTTTATTGAGCGCTGATTAAACTGGGCACTGGTTGATTGTTCTGATCATACTTTCTGCCAAAGTATGGGGAGGGGTGGGATTGTGATGTCTAACTTGAATTCGCAAGCCGACAGGCACATCTGGGGCTGGGGCTCTCTGAATAAGATTTGTATCTTGAGTGAAAAAAACGAAATAACAACAATTAGCTTGAAAACAAGCTTCAATATGAAAATTGATTTATAATGTAAATGCAGGTCTCTTCACCATTGTGCAGTAGAGTGAAAAATTGTAATTTTTTTCCAGAGCAGTGGTATATTGGTACCTGAGTTTAATTAAAGTGTTATCTAGCTCACAAAGGTATGAATGCTAAATAAATTTCTGTGAATTCATAATTTACATTATATGTTTTAATAAAAATAAAATCTTTCCACACACATAACGAAGGAGGGGAAGTTAGAGAAAATTTATTTTTATAACTGATTATCAATGTAAATTTTATGAACACGGAAATTTCTTTAGATTTATAGACTTTGGGCATAGTTGAAATTAGATTGATAATCAAGTAAATTGCCGTGGGCTCTTGTTGAAAAATGACATTTTTACTCTAAATCATGCGAGATGAGGGAAGAGCGTGCTATATTATTGAGCCATGATTGGTAAGATCTATGTCATAAATGAGCTTTTTTTTATTCTAATGGTTTTGTTTTTTGTGTGTTTTTTTTTTCATTCAGGTATAAGAAGTCTATTCAGAAGGAGCCAGAAGGATGTGCCGCGTAGGGGGGGAGGAATTTACTTGATGATCAATCCAACCCTTAAGATACAACCATTTATTGAAGGCGATAGAAACAAATTAGCAGAGGATAGCTGTCCGTGGGAGCGTTTACGCAATACATCGAAGAAAAATGGCAAGGAGGGCCATAGTCTCATTGAGTCGATATGTCAATAGTAATATTAGGTTGACTGCGTCCATCCACACGTTTTGACTGTCCCGTTATGCCCTTTGCCCTTGTTCTCCTGAGCGCCGTGTGCCACTTGGGTGTCAGAGTCTGTCCTGATTCGTCACCTTTTGTTTGCTGGCTCCTGCGTTGTGCTGATCCAGTTTGTTCTGTCCATTTTGCCTTGCTTGTCTGGATGACTCCGGCCTGTCTATCAGTGATAATACGAGTATTATCGTTCCCCTTTGAGTCCGCTGCGATCGCGTGTTTTTCGTGCGTTTATGACACCTTGTCTTGTGCCTACTCCGCTCGCGGCAGCCGATGTATTCTGGATTCGCAAGTTCCTACCGCGTAAGTATGTATTGCGTAGACATAGCGGTTGTGACCTGTCGTTTGAGTCGTTACTTTGCGTGGTGGTTGCAATGAGCGGATTTGGATATGGCCCTTCTTTTGTACAGCACTTTTGTCCAAACACTCATCCTCCTCTGCTTTGCGGGTGCACTCCGCTTTAGATTACTCTCACTAGAGCTACCGCATGCCTCTCTGTTGTCCTGACCCCGTATTTGCCCCTGTTCCTTTTTGGTCGCAAGATGTAACTTCTATCGATCGTTCCTCCCACACATCTAACGTTCTTCTAGTCATTGTCCTGCAGTTATCCTACCGCCTGAGTCCTTTTTCATTATAAACTCAGCCCTTGGCCATGTGCGGATCCGCAAATTTCATGCTGTCTTGCTGGGGTCGATGTTCTTGAATACGTTCACATCCGGCTTATATTTAGGCTTCGTCTAGACTACAGGATTCCGCTTGGTATGATGGTGCATCTGCTTTGCCGTGTGTGCGAGCGTCTGCGTACTCTCTAGCTCCAGATCTGGGGGGGTCCTGCGTTTTTCTTCTTTTTCTCACCAAGGTTTTCTTATTTGCGCTTTCCCTATTGGTGATTTCCTATTTTATTTTTCCTGCTGCCCCCCGTATTAGTTTCACTGTGAGTTTGTCCTTGTCTGCTCGACTCTTTCGCTTCCAATTTAATTGTCGAGTGGCGCCGCGTAGTTTCTTGCATTTTGTCGTGTTGTGCTTCGCATATGGGGGTTGTATCAAATGTTAACGTTAGTTACTGGAATTGGGAATGTGGTGCGTGTCCTGTCTTACGGTACTGCCTCTGGATCGTACTGGTCCAACACGGTCACCTACGGTGTGCTTGTCTTCCATCTTTGGGTGGTTTGTTTAGGTTAGTATAGTGTTTCTTTAGCAGACCTAGCATCGCACTTTTCCCTTATTGTCCTGGTTGCGGGCTGCCTTCGTCCTTATTCGGGTTGTTTGAGGCGCGTCTTTATAGTATCCTGAATCCCTTATTCTTTCGTCTTTGTGGTCTATGACGACATACATTTTGAACAGCCCAGCGACATAGTGGGTTGTAATCTCCACGGCTCTCCCGAGGCAATTCTGCTCTCTAAGCTGTTCTTGCTGTTTCTATAATGGTTGGGAGTTCTTCTAAATAATCCGTGATTTTTTTTCTTCTTTTCTCGACGGTCGCTTTTTTTTGTATTGGGGATATGATGGGGGATATTTCAGGGACGGAGATTGGGTAGGATCCTTCTAAGGTCTTGAGCGCCAAATTGAGTATTTGCGTCGCGCGGGTTTCCCGTTTGCTACTAACCCGCCGGCATGCTCGGATCATTACGCTACTAGGCATGCAGGGACAGCGGGCTACTGTCGGAGGCACCACCGGGCTAGCGGGAGACCGACGGGGCGCTACGATCTAAGCGATGCGTGGTATTGTGGATGCGTAGGTTCCGCTCTGTAATGAGCACGTACCGACTGGTGTTGGCGATTGTTCATTTTGTCTTTTCTTCACTGTACGTGAGGAGGCAACTCGGGGCTTGACTCATGTTTAGTTCAACTTATGGGTGATCCCGACCCGTCTTATAGGTTGCTGCCGTGTTCACGCGTGAGATTTTTCCCCGTATTACGGTCAGCCTCATTTTTTATTAGCTATGTCGTTTTTACCGCCTTGTTCTCCACCCCTGTCCTTACTGCCATTGCCATAAGGGGTCGTTGTGTGTGGTCGCAGTGGCAGGTGGTTATTTTTGTTTGTTCCATGTATGTGCTCAGACCGTTTCGTTGTGGTTCCCCCTCTAGTCGCAGTCTCCCGCACTGCATCTCTTATATTTGGCAGCGTTTTTTATCCTTGTGCCATCTCCCGGCGCCCCAGGCCATATCCTTCACACTGACTAATTTTTTTATTATTGTGGTGATCAAATTCATGCACCAGTTCCCTTTCTTCTTTTTCCTCTTTTCCCTACTTGAGTTCTCCCTGGTACCTAATGCTAGTTGCTTTCCCTTCTAATCGAACACTGGAGGTCTTCCGAGTTTTGGTGTTGATGCCGCCCATCCGTTCCGACACGCTATCACGTGACACTATATCCGAACTACGACTTCTTGCTATCCTCCGGTCCTCGAATTTCGTGAACTTATTTTCCAGAATTTTAACGATCTTCCAGACCACCCAGGATGTCCACTTTTTTTTATTTTTTTTTTTTTCCGCCCACTCTTGTCGACCGTCTGTATTTAGTCCCTCTACGTCTATTGATGCCTTTTGTTCTTGTCCTTATTTCGGACATCCATATTGTCTTCTTAGTTTGGGGCTTGTTCTTTGCCCGTTTTGCGGCGCACCAATTTAGCCCCTTACAGTCCTTCCTTTCTCTGCCTGACAAAACCGTACCCTGATGTACACTTTCCAACCACAATCGCCTCCCTTCCATACCCCCCCTTCCCAGCTTCATACCAGCCCCAACGGGCCACCCTCGCCAGCCAGATAATCGCTGCCACATTCCTACTTTAACTGCCACCGCACCGCTCTTCGCTTTCTCCCCGAAGGTCTCCAACAGCATGATTAGAAGCCCCGCCCTCGGCCCTCTGTCCTGCTTCCGCGGCGCTACACCTTTAGTACACGCTTACGAGCTCTGGGCGCACAACGCTCTCGGTGTTTTCACGATTGCTTTGTATTGTTAGGTTTTTTGACATACAATCCGGTTTGGAGTTATGGCGCCCTTATGAGTGTTCTATCCAATGTTGTGTTTTTGTGCTTATTTGAGGAGTGTTTCTCTTCTAATTTCTCGTTATCCCCTCTGTCGTGTGGCTCTTTGAGCCTTTGCTTTGCGTGGGATTTAATCTATATAGGGATTATATCCTGTTCCCCACAGGGATTGTGTTGCTGTTAGCCCACCGTCACCAGTCTCTCTATGCACACGTGTGTTACAGTGAGTCGGCCCGTGCCCGATAGCACTACCGCGTCCACCTCGATGTTCCATTCTATTCACACTGTCGTTCAGCTTCTGCATAGCTATGTTGTTTAGTTCCTTCTGCTTCTTTTCTTGGAGCCTATGGATTTTTATGCGCTCGCCGCTAGTATTTATGTAACTTTCCAAGGCCCAATCTACTTACCCATGGTGTCCACACGGACGTCCCAGTGTGACTTGCATCTTTCTCTTGATATGATTGTCTTGCGTCGCTCGTATTTTTCGTTTATTATGATCTGTTCAGTTCTTTTGCTCCCAGAGGCGAAATGTTCGTCGCTTCGATGTTCTACTTGCTTTTTTTTAACTTTTTGCGTTAGTGCGGCACTCCGTGTTATATTATATCTCTGTGCTGCCCTTTTTGACACTCGGTTTTGTTTTATTCTTCTGGTTGTGGCCCGCGTTTTTGGATGCATTGGAGCCCATGCCTCATCAGGTCGTGTGGTCTTCTCTACTAGTGCTCTGGATTTCTTTGCTGCCGTAGGAGCCCTAGCAATCATTAGTCTTCATTATGAGGCTACTTTCTTCTTCCTCCAGGTATCTGTATGACCCATGCTTTTCCCAATCTCCCCCAACCCTATTACTGCTGGGACTGTTTCTTCTGTGTGTTGGCATTATTATCTCCCCTTGCTACCATCTGACGGTTCTTCTGTCTACTCCCTGAGCAGTCCAGTTTCGGATGTCACGGCTGCTTAAATCTTCATAAGTGGGCTCACCTCGCGTTGTCTCGCTTATCAGGTCGTTACCGCTATGCTTAGCCAGGTTTGTCATCTCATCGTGGTATCCTGCACAAAAGTAAACCCTTCTTTAAGTATGGCTGAGTTATTATTTGTGTCCCCATGTCGCGTTTGAAACGCCTGCTCATTATTTCTTTCGGAGCGTACGCCTCGACTGCCTCTCTTCCCTTGCTACCGTCTGTGCTCCAGTTGTTTTTTGCTCGTGCTGGTTCTATTTATGCGGGTTTTTTGACTGATGACCCAGTTAATTTTTGCGGTATATTTTGCTCGCTGTTATCACTTTGAGTGGTGTTTATTTTGGTCGGTAAAAACTTGGTTAATGATCTTGGTCGAGGCATGGTATCCTTTTGGGGATCTTTAGTATCGTGACTCGGTATACTCTTTTGACGGTGTTTCTCTTTGTGCTCGGTAATTTTTGGAGGTTCTAATTGTGCTCGATCATTGGGTAGATCTTCTTGTCGTGCTCGTTCATACTTTGCGGTGCGGTCCCGGCCTCCCACGCTTCATGGTCAACTAACTGGGTATGTGTATTTGCTTGAGTTTCGCCCCTCTGACGTGGGACTACGCTTCCTGGCGTCGGAGAGCGGGGTCGCTGAGATGAAACGCTATCGGGGGAATCCTCACCTTGCCGGCTGGTGGGCTGCTGGTGTGGTGTGGCTCGTCTCCGGGTTCCGGTGGTCGTTCGTGTCAGGTCCAGATGGGAATAGGCCACATTGCGTCTCATCGGGTACGTCCACCTCTACAGGTCTCTCTCCCGGGGGGCCAGCGCAAGCAGATGGACTCTGTCTTTGCTCCCGGTTGCCGAAACGCTGTGTGCCTTGCTCCTGGATCATGCTGTCCACGTGCTTGTCCCTCCTGTTACCTGCCTAACGCATCTGTGCTTACTGGCCGTATATCTTACTGCTAGGCGCTACTGGAGCGTCCCATAGTGGCGGTAGCCCTGTCTCCAGGTCTGCACAGACTCGCATCTGGGTTATCGCCGGCCACTAAGCTGTTCCCCAAAACTTCTACAGGCTCCTGCCTAACCACTCTACGTATTTTTTTCTCTGCCAACTTTTGTAATCAAGAATAAAAAATTTAGTCGCCTGTGTATAGGACATCTATACCCTCTGCTCTCTACCGTCTGGCTTCCTACAACCTCATGCTATCTCCAGGTATCTCGCGTCTCTCATACCCTGCCTCTCGTGCTTCATGAGCTTAACCCTCCTCCTCTCATTCGCTCCCTCGCGTCATCCCTATGCTTACCGCTCTGACATACTCATTTGCTCTTCCGATATCTGGCTCTAACTTACGTCTCGATTATCGGATCTAACCCTCCCAATTTGTTTCCTCTCGCTAATCCTCATCTTGTCGGTCTGACTTCTCACGACCCTTCCTGAGTTGATATCTTATCTTAGCTCTATTTCCTTCTTTGTTCCATGCCTGCCCTCATATCGTTTTCTCTTCCCCGTAATATCCCCATTGCGCTCTGCCGAAAATCTGGCTGCATGTGTTGCATAGTTATGTTACGTTACGCTCTGTGATTCTCTTGTCGTCTGCCTGGTCCGCGCGTCTTTGGACCTATTCTGCAATGCTAGCATCGTAGTTCATTCCTCTACATTTCCTGTCCGGTGTTTTAGATTCTCTTCTGCCCGTTGGCTCGTCCTGTCTGATTTGTCGTCCATTCCTTGCCTGCTCAGCCGTCTTAGTGCTGTGATTTCAATTTTGTCACCCTTTTGTTTGCTTCTATTCTGATATTCAGTAGGGTCTTTACTCGACCTCGACTGGCATCATGTGTCGTATTCCTCCATGCTCCCGCATCGTGATCCTGTTTGTGGTGATTCCCGAAACTCGGACTCATGTTCTTTGCGTGTGCCCGGTGTATTGATTTCCGCCTCTACTCTGGCCTTCCTCCCCTCCTAATCCATCTTTATGTCTCCGGAGTTCCATCTTCGTAGATTTTTTGCTACCCGAGCCCTCATCAATAACCACGCTATCGACCTGATTCTTATCCCGCCTTTTTTGGCGTTTCGCATCGTCTTTGACTCGCTCCTCGCCGACACACTAAGGCTCCTTGATCCCTCGCAGAATGGGCTGATCTGCTCACCCTGTTGAATAATTGGTATTTTACCTCGATTCGCCTTCCGGGTGTTTCGTTCCTTCTGTATACCCCTATGAATAATCCGCTCCCCTGTCTGCCAGGCGCCACGCTCCACGTCGCTTGCAGCCCCCCTATTATCATCTTCCGTGATACGTACTCTTCTGTGTACGTGAGTGAGTCTTGGCTGATTCCTTCATAGTGGCGACTTGCCTCCGTAGGAGCTTCGGTGATTTATGTAGTTCTCGTTATACCCTAGATGTTTTCGTCCATTATCTGACCACCTTCCTGCCTTACGCATGGATTTAAGCCCTGCGTGATGTATTGCTCTCGGGGAGTACACCCCCTAATTACCTCCTTCTCCCGCGTTCTGATCTCCCCGGGCTTTGAGGGGCGCCCACCGATCAGCTCGCGTACATACACCGCTCTGTGTTGTGAGGGAAGTCTGTTCTAGAGTTCCATCTTCATTTCATCTTGTGCTGATGAGCCGTTCGCGTTGTTGGGTCTCTTGCGCTGCTCTGCGTGTTGTTTTTGCTTGCGCTCTTTTCTTTTATTTTGGTTCTTCGAATTGATTTGTGCGTATTTCCGTTTTCAGTCTTTGTCCTTTTTTGTGTCGATTTCTTTTATTATCTTTATTTCAATTAGCTTTATTTTTTTATGCGTTATTCAACTATATTTTTTTTCTTGAGGTGGGCGAGAGGTGGTCTGTGTGTAGATGATGTGGGTGCTTACGCTCCTACGGTCTGTTCGCTTGTCCGTCCTGTTCATGATTTCTGCACGAGCCTTGTCAGTTTTTTTTTGAACTCTCACATCTCCCCTAGAGAGTAATGACCAAACCTCCCTGCATCAGAGCCCCTGCTTGTCGTACTCTATTGTCTCATCCCGATGAACTCAACCTGTGCTTGAGCTCATTCTCTTTTCTATCCAGATAGGACCCCAAACCCCCCCACACGCCTTCTGGCATGGTTTTTCTTTCCTTTCTTTGTTGTAACTCCCTGCCTCAGCTGGCACTCGCTGCTTATGATGTTTTGCTTCTAAATATTATCCTTATCTCTCTTGCGTGCTATCGCGTACGTTTGAATTGACTGCCTAGGGTATCTTTGATTTTTTGCTCCTGCCTTTGCCTTCCTGGTCGTTGTCTTGCTGACCTCTCACACTCTCTCTGATAAATTAACAATTTAATCCCATCTTGTTCACTAATTCATGCTATAGAGATTTTTTTTTTTCGCTAGCGGGTACCCATCCCCCACACATGGTGTACTGCTGCACTTTTCCATTTAATTCTTTTTTTTGGTCATTTCCTTTCAATATGCAAGCCATTTACTACACTTTTCTTTCACACTATTCTCCTTGGCTGCTGCTTGCCTTTCGCTGGGGTAAACACCTCTTTCTTCTCTCCCTGTCTGATTAACATTTGAGTCACACCCCCTTCATCGTCTTTCCTTCTCCCCCGATCCTGACCTATGTTTCATGCTCTCTTCAGTTTAAGTTCCTGCTCCCCTTCTTCCGTTCCATGACCTGGACTTTCTGTAGATGCACCCATCTATTCGATTGCCCCGTGTATGCACCCAATCTCGCTATATCTGTGTACTACTCATCGTCCCTTGCGCCTATCGATACTGACTTTTTCTGCCGCCTTGTCCTTGCATTCCGCAGCGCCCCCCCTTAGGGTAGCGAGAGATCTTTTTCGCTATGATCTATCTCTCCGGTATTACTCGCCTGGTTGGGACTTCGTCTTGTTTGGGGACATATTCCGTATGCACTGTTTAGGGGCACTTCTTCTTTTCCTGAATCTCACCTTTGTCAGAGTGAATTGTAGTTTGCTCTGTTGCGAAGACTTTACGACCGTATTCACCGACCATTCTCGCCTTTAAACCTGCCTTCCTCTTTATCTCCCCTCTACCCCTTCTCTTTCCCTTTTTCATCCTGGTCAATTAGCTTGCATCTGCGTTCATCGTTATTCCGCATTCTCTACAAGACCGTCTAGTTCCTCATCGTTGAGGCACGGGTTTCCATATATACGTTCCTGCCTCTGTTGCCCGGTCACTTGTGAGGCACTCCGTGCTCGTTGTAGGTGTCGACTACTTCTCTCCTGACGGTCGTCTAGAGCGCCCTTGGCCGCTAGGCATGTCCGTGGCCTACGCTCGGACTCACCATCTCACACCCCGGGTACTAAGGTGCATTCCTTTCCTCCCCCTTTGTCGTTATGAGTTCTTACCGTTCGATTTTTGATGTTTCGTTATTGGTATTGCGCCCACGGTGTCTCGTTTCCACGTAGCGTCCATCCTGCACTACCTTCTCTCACCTTCCTTCCCTCCTCCCTTCCCTCCTTTTTCTGCCCGTCCACCATTCGCTATTGGGTTCTGCGTGCCCTGCGTTCTCCTGTTCGGTCCTTGCCCCCTTGCCGTCCTTCCGCGTTGTGTGATTCCCCGCAATGTGTTTGCCGACGGGTCTGCTCCGTTCCTCTTATTCTGTCTTTTGGTTTCCACTTTCTCTAGTCCCTTCGTGTACATTTACTGTCTTTCGAGATCCCTACTAGTTTTTCTGACAGGTCTCCACTCAGCAGCCTTGTCTGGGGCCCTCGTATTCGTGATCTATGCTGTATTCGGCAGTTTTTGTCCGGGCCTGATTTATTCATTACATTTGACTTGATAATCTTCCGCTTCATTATTTACGATCGTTAGATTCAGATCCCGACTGCCTCCGCACTAGGAACCGACCACAGTGATTCCGGGTCATTTCCAGGGTGGGTGGTTCTCCACGTGGTTTTACTCTATCCGGGGGCGTGTAAGCCATATGGACATACTGCTGTCCTTGTTTATGATATAAATGAACAAGTAATAAAAAAAAATAGTTAATTATATTATAAAAATAATAAATATAATCTACTTTGTCACCTCCTTTTGGTTGTCCACGTAGGGGGTCTACCCACCCTAAGCCACTGCTCTGCCATGCCTGTCGCGGGCGGCGGGTATCGCCTTTATTCATGTTAGTTTGGATGGTGCCCGACTTCCTTTGCTCTTCTGTTCGTGCCAACTCTTAGTGCACGTTCATGTAGTACTTTATCTACAGCGTTATGTTACCCCTGTTGCCGCGGGGCTGCGCCTTTCACCCTTTTTTGCAAGAGTCTTGCCATAAGTTAATCCCACCCTGTAACCCCTCCATTTGGTTGTGCCTTTCGTTAGCCTCCCGCCCTGTTGACCGGACGACCTTTGTCGGAGGCCGAAACGACCGCGCTATTCTCTTCTGCTCTTGTAGCGTACTTGTGCACGTTCCCCGTATCATTTTGAGAGTTTGTCCACCCCCACTGTGCGCTCCCGAGACAGAAGGCTAGAATTTGTAGATGGGCGTTTCTGGTCTTGATCTGTTACTATATTAGCATATTCAATCCCTATCTTAATTGCCGGGCTTCCTGGCTGGTGAATGTCGCTCTTTCGCCCTGTCCTGGGGAAAAAAAAGATAATGGGAGGGGGTGTGCTTCTGCCTGCGAGCTTAGGAACAATCATGGGGCGCTGCTACCGTTGTCTCAATTCGTGCGTAGTAGTTAAGACGTAATTAAATGCGTGGATTACCGGAGAATGGAATAGCGAATTACGTAGTGGTGGTTCTTCTGTTTTTTTTCTTCACTTCTTCCCACCCCGGCGGCCGCGGTTTTATCATGTTGTTTTAATTATGCATGCTTTCGATTTCTGCCTTTGGTGACATTCGATGACTCCAGTACTTGGGTGGTTTTCCGCTTTTTCCTTTGGTGGTGGGAAATTGATGTTTTGTCATAGCTTCTCTTTTGCGCTCGTTATTTTATTTTTGGTATTTTGTGGTGTTTTTTCTTGGTTGCACGTTTGCTTCGCGGCAACGGGGGAGGGTGGGCTTTCTTGTGAGTCAACATGGATCTTATGTGCATCGTACTTCCGACCAGATCCCCGGCCGTCTAACGCTGTTACGACCGCGTGCAGGCGTGTTGCATTTCCTTAGGGCATGCATGGGTAACCCTCAAGTATGGTACTCCATAGAGTCACGTTGTGTATTGGTCACCTTTTATCTGTTGTGCTGAGGATACTCGACCGTTTTGAGCTTGTCCGTTTGGCACCAATTGAGCAAAACTTGTCTATCCCCTCAGAGCGCGTGTCTCAGGGTTGTCACTAAGCAATGGGTACCCACTATTTGATGTTTGTGCGCTGCTGCGTTGTGTGCCGCTTCCAGTTTATATTGTACAGTTTTAGCAACTTGCCACACTTGTCACTCTGCCTGGGCGCGTTCTTATGGTTTCTCGCTAATGTTGACCCATTATTTTGTCCTGAGCGAAATACTGCGCCTTATTTACTGTCATTTTACCCTTTGCCCCTTGTCTTCTACCGCGCAAGTGGTCTACTTTTGGTTACCCGCGCCTTTAGCTGTCTTTATCATTGCTACGCAACTGACGGGGGGCTTGTGCCTAGTCCGATTTTGTGTTCTTTAGATGGTGGTTGTGCGGTTTGGGTTGGCACCTTCCTTATTGTCGTGTTGTTCCACCCCTCGTTCATGCACTGCTTGGGTGATAACTCCACCCTTATCAGCCGTTACACGCTAGCTAGCCCACCACTCAATACTTGCTCCTACTGGATGCCGTTTGTAGCTGTTCTAGATCTTTGGTTTCAGGATGGATTTTCTTTCTTCGCGTCAGCTTGTCTCTAGTCTCACGCTCTACCGTTCATAACCGCCTCTGCTTCTCCCCATTGCCTTGCTTTACGGCTGCTGTTAATATCTTATAGTCAATCTTTGGCGCCTGTTGAGAAATTCGCAAATTTCCCCTGTGTTTCAGTTGGGTGAGTGTTTATGGCCGTTCGACCTCCGGAATTTTTTTTCCGGACGCTTCGCATAGTTGCAGGGCCTTCCCGCTTGTTGGTGCACACTAGATTTGCCCGTGTAGCGCGGCGTCTGTTACTTCATACCGTACATGGGCGGGGGTCCCCTGGCGTATTTACTAATTCCTTTTTACACCGGTGTTTTTTTGCAAGCTTTCCGCCACTCTACGCTGCTTTATCCATCTTTTATTTTTATTCTCAGGCACCACCGTTACATTTGCCTAACAGTGGTTTGTCTTAGTCGCTGATCATCTTGCTTTGATTGTCCGTGGGCAGGCAAACGGAGTTTTGAGTCTTTGCTTGATGACTGCTTTGTGTCTTCGATGTGCAGCTGAGATCGTTGTTACTGAGATTCTAAATACGTCTGATCCACTGGTTAGAGCGCCTGTGGCTTTCGTGCTCCGAAACTGTCCATTCCGGGTTGCATTCATCGGTGTCATGTCCCCATCCTTGGTGCCTCCTGGAATGGTGCAGTGGGCTACATAGTCCCCACTTGTTACGCGGATGGTTTTTTGTTGTCTAAGTCGTATTCTGTCCTAAGCGCCTGATCATCGATTTTTTCCGCATCCCTTTCAACTGCCGTGCGGGTGTCACTATTTCGTATTCTCGGCCCTTCCGGCCTTTGGCGGACAGGAATTTTCCATGTACAACTTTTTTTCAACACTTCCTTATGTGAGTTCACTGAAAACCTAACTCTTTGGCACCGGCAGATGAAATGGGCCATGTCTCCCCGCTCCATCCCGAGTTCTGCTAAGTTTGACTGTTTATCGCATTTCTCTGCATTTTGGGCTTGAGCGTTTTTCATTACGCAGTGAATTTTTATTTTCTTCTTTATCCGACGGGCGCTATTTTTTTTTTGTTGAGGGTCTGGGGTTGGGGGGAGTTTGAGTAAGGGGGAGGGGTGAGTCATGGCTCTTTCACGGTCTTCGAGCGACCTTTAGTTTGACGTAGCGGGGGGTTTTAGCTTTGCTATTATCGCAACACCCGTACGCAACGTCGCGTTCTTTAGTCTTGGACTCGGGCCGCCGGGGGCCTCGACTGGGGGGCCGCCCGGGCCTACGCTGTGGGCACCCAACAGGGGCCTCGCATTTAGCCGGGGATGGTGCGTTGTGTTTGTGCTGCGTGGTTTATCTCGCACTTCATCGTAGCTACTAGTCCGTACTGCTTGTGTATGGCCGTGCTTAATTCCTTGGCCTTTCTTTTGATTGTAGCAGAGGGGCATCGGGGGCTATGTCAATATGTTTTGTTTTGGCTTTATATAGAGGGTGTCACGCGGGCCATAATGGGCATCTTTGGTTGTCACCGTGTTCCGTCGCGCTTTTATTCTGTTTCGTGTCGCTTACCTGTTTTTGTACTCATTGACGTGTTGTATTTAACGCATGCCTTAATCCCCACATGTCAATTTTACTATGAATTGACACCTTGCAGTGCGGGGAGTACGATACTTATTGGTGTTGTATCGGGCCGATGAGGGTGGTTATTTTGTGTTGTTTCCTGTCATTCTTGAATTCATCCGACCTGCTTTTGTTGACTGGTCATTGATTTGTACGTACTCAGGGCCATGTATATTTTTATATCTAAATTTAAGGGACTGAATTTATCAACTTTTTCCCTGCTGAAAGTCATTCCCACCACGCAGGAAAAGGCAATATGAGCAACTAATTGCTTCTATTTTTTTGTTTTGTGGTGACTACCTCTACATCGAACACCGTTCCACAACTATATATCTCTTATCCATTATTTTAACACACTCTTGCGTTACTGGTGAAACATGTATGGCTTAGATTTCCCTTCCTTCACGCATGGTGCAACCTTCAGGTGTATTGTGTTAGACGTGCAGAAAACCTCCAAACGTTCTCCATGCAGCACGTCAAAAGCTAGCCAATTGTATCAATAAACAAGCCTGATGAATTTCTGCTCTACTAAGAAAGTCAACATAAGCATTCTTCGTGAAATTTTTAATCCCATATGTTATTACACCCATAATTAAAGGAAGAAACACATGATGTATAATTTTCTTTTTTTTTTTTTTTTTTTTCCCTATATGTTATTGAAAAAATGTCTGTTTCCATAGGCGATTTAGTTGTCATTTTGCTTATATGAAAAGTATTATAGGACTCTTTTGTTGTCAAAGTTTTGAGGGAATTGATATAATGTTTGTCAGTGAGTTTGACGAAAAAATAATCTTGACATATTTACCTCATATAATTTATACATAGATGGTCAATAAGATACTAATTGATGTGTTTACAGACCCACAGGAAGTGTCCAACACACCACCCTCTCCATAAAAATAAATCAAAAAAAAAAAATTCAAGAAAAAATATAAATAAAAACAAAAAAAAAAGGAAAGAAAATTACGCCATACGAAACGTAAAATTTCAATGCATTAATAAAAGAAACAAAAAGAAATGTGCTTGATTTATAACAAGCGTATTATCGTGCAATTAGAACCGAACAAGACTCGGAAATTGTACATGATTCGAAGTCGATATTAATTTGTTTTGAATATTAATTAAAAGGGCCTTTCCCTTTGACAGTGAAACAGATTCGGAACGTGTATTGATTTTACATCCTTGATCTTAGTATGCTTTGGTTTTGGCATCCCCCAATAATTCATGATTGGATTTGAGATTCATATTAGGGATCTTTTTGTGGTTGAGTAGCATTTTTTGTGTTTGATCGTAGATATTTTTTTGGGGTGTGAATTTCTCCTGGTTACTTTATAGATTGGTAAGCTAGGTGGCCTAATTTTGCACAAGTGGGCAATATTTTGCGTGGGCATGTAATAATAGAGTGGGCCCTTTATCATGTACCTACCTGGTTGTGTAGAAATGGTTAACTGACACGGTATGTACGACTACCAACCTGTGTTTTAAGTAGGCGGCAGTGGAAGTGAAACTAAAGATAGCTGAAACTGTACTTATATAATGTTTGAGTGTACTGTAATAGTGTTGTGTTGATGTTTGTTGGTCTTATTAATCATTTTCTCTTTTTGATGGATTTTAGATAAGCGAGAAGTTTATTGATACGTATTATAGGATCATTAAGTCTGAATGGATGTAACGAGTAAACAGTGTGATTGCTAGTAATTAATATCCTGTTGATTGATAAATAGAGCTACCAAAGGTTTTTCGTTTTTAATGTTGAGTTCTGATCAGTGCTGTGTGAGGAAATATCGTTTAATACTTAAGTGTTTCTATAGATTTTTATATATTTATTGCGTTGATGAGGAATCTAAGTATATTTTTACTCTTCTGTCTTACGCTTTGCTGACTGTATGTTTTTTAATTTTGATTCTTGGTCTTTAGTGTAGCGTGAACGCAAGACATGAGGTGCATGGCGTCATTCTACACTCGTGCGAGTGTGGATTGATTAGCAGCTTCCTGTGTTTAATGGTATATTTGAATGCGTGTGTAACGGACATATTTATTTTCCTCTCCAGATTTGGTATAATGATATATTTTTATAATAAGAGATAATGATTCATGTACCCATGTAGTCTTTATTCATAAAATATAAGTTAAGACAACACCTATTACTGGATGGGACTAGTATTATAATGTGAAAGTTGTAGATTTTTTCGTAACCAAGTTACCATATCGAGAGTGTTATTTGATACTGTCATTATAGAAGACACTGTATAAGTAAAAATGTAGGGTGTATGATCGCGTGCTCTATCTTTTATCCTAAGGTGGGATCAATGCGTATGTAATGCGGATGCGGTAGATAATAGATATGAATGGGCGGATATTGTCTATAGTGAGTAATAATGAACTGATCACATTATCCTTCAAAGTGTCATGTTTAATCAATTGTGTTAATCGCTTGTAAGAGTTAATGAGAAATTAATGATTTTTTATTAGGTTGCAGTTAACATTAGAAATAGAAATTGAAAATATAGCATTATCTATTATTATTATGATAGGGTAATTTGTGATAACAAATGTTGTTCTCTTATGGAATGGTGTGAGGTTAAAAATATTTGAGGTGTATATCTCTATTGAGAATCGTGAAAAAGAGGTATAATATTTTCTTGCGGTTATATCTTTATTGATTCGTGATAGGTTCATATTGCTATGAGGTGTATAACTTATTGATGTGAAAGATATCCTATTTTGAGGTGTAATATCTTCTATTGAATCAGTGATGAGGTAACTAATTTTGAGGTGTAATATCTCTATATGAATCGTGAATTAGGTATCAATATTGTTGAGTGAGGTATTCTAAATTGAATAGTGATAGGTAATAAATTTTATGAGAGTGTAATCTACTCTCCATCGTGTGTTCACTAACCTATTGAGGTGTATACTAAGTTGGGTGTGATAGGTTAATATTTGAAGAGGAGTAGCTGGGGATCGCGGCTCATTACACCGTCCTAATAAGTCCGAATACACACAAAAATGTAGGTCGTTGATTGCCTATATTAAGCCTTATGAGTTTTTTTTCGAACCTCTAATTGAAAGTCGGGCATAACGAAAGATATAGAGTCGTGCGGGACGAAGAAGTCGAGGGAGGAGCACGGGATCGCACCGAGCCCACAGAGGGCGTACCAATATGCGAGGTCGCATGGCGGACTGCCATGGTGGGGACCGGCAGGCGTTAGGCTTACGTAGGTCCGGACTAAGTCTACCAACGATCATATACGCAAGGTAGGCTATAAGGGTCAACTTCTAGTTCAAGGTATAACCTAGTAGGCAAGGCTCACAACTAGTCTCAGATTTTTTTTTTTTTGAAGATCAAAACCAATGGTAGAAACCACCCCCACCCCTTGAAACAATACATTCCTGGATCTGCTCATGTTTTGCCTGTTCATTTATTCTGGATTCACCTTTAAGATTTAGCTGGTTGTTAATTCTTAGAAGTCCGATGTACTACTAAAAATCATAAGATATACGTTAATAACGAATATATTCTCAAACATTGAAGTTGAATACATTAAAGGCTGCCATGGTTACAAATCTAATAATTATACAGTCAAAATATTGGCGCACTGTTGAGATACAGAATTTCCCCCACTGATGTCAATTCGCTGGGGTCAGGTGTTTATAGGCCGTTCAGAAAATACAAGAATATTTTTCCGGAATGATACATAGAAATACAGACAAAGTTTGTGGAACTAAATTGAAAGTGTGACGAGGCCGTATCGTTAATATGACATAAAGCTAATGAGGAGGGGGTAACAGCTGGCGTATTTTACTTCCTTTTTCCAAACACAGGTGTTCTTTTTGAAGATTTCACACAATATTCGGAATGACTTCAATTTTTTTTTTCTAAATGAGACCACACAGTTTATTTGAACTCAGTGGTTTGTCATCTGTCATGATCCCATATTAAGCTTAATTTTTGTAACGTGGGCAGGAAAACAGGAGTTGTGTATTGAATTTGTAGATGATTTTGTGAATTAGATGTAGGAAGGATGGAAGTTGTTCAATGATTACTCGGTCTCTGATAAACTGGGTTGGAGCACCTGTGGCTGAGTGCTACAATGTAACCATTAACGGGTAAACATGCATAAACTGGTAACCGTAAACTGGTAACCATAAACTGGTGACCATAAACTGGTGGTGATGTGAATTAAATGTCAACACTAATTAGCGGTGGTTTGTTGGTTGTATAGTGTTTTATGTCCTGCGACTCTAGAATTTTTCACTTACTTGTACATTGCCAGTGAAGGGCTGCAAACTTTTAGTCTTCTGCTCGACGCTTATGGCCTTGGAGCAGGAAGGAATCTTTCATCGTACCACACTTTTTTCATTCAGTATTTGTGGTCCCATCCAATGAGCCTCTTTTGGCAAGCAAGGAGAAGTGCATGAGGACCTGTTCTAAACCCGGATCCTCAACGAGAGATTAATGCTAGTACTGCTGTTATTAGAATTTCTATGAATTGTTGGATTGAGGATCTTTTACCCCAGATAGCTAGATCACAATTTCATTCAATAATACCAGAAAGTGAATTTTTTTT
>CAJDSM010005619.1:420-13507 GCA_903981925.1 Ostrea lurida | reverse complement strand
TGATTATTGTTCGCGACATACAGGGCGATGTATTTTTGATTATTATCGCGTATTTACAGGGTGATGTATTTTGATTATTGTCGTGTAAGCTTACATGATGATGTATTTTGATTATTGTCGCGTACATGACAGGGGGATGTATTTTAAATTTTTTTGGCGTAATTTACAAGGGTGATGTAATTTTGATTAACTTATCGCGTACTCTTACAGGGCAATTGTATACTTGATTATGTCACGTACTTAAGGTGCGATGTATTTTGAATTTATTGTCGTCAGTACTCTACTGCGGCGATGTAATTATCTGCCATTTTGTCCCGTAACATACAGGGGATGTATTTTGATTATGTCCCGTGTACTTACAGGGCAAATGTATATTGATTATTGTCACTACTTACGGGCGATGTATTTTGATTATTGTCGTGTACTTACAGGGCGATGCTATTTTGATTATTGTCCGTGTACTTACGGGCAAATGTATATTGATTATTGTCACATACTTACAGGGCGACTGTAATTTTGATTATTTGTCGTGTACTGTACATGCGTGTATTTTGATTATTGGTCTGCGATACATACAGGGGGATGTATTTTGATTAGTTGTCCGTGTAACTTACAGGGCGATGTATTTTGAAAACATTATTTGTCGCGTCATACAGGGGGAGTGTATTTTGATTATTGTCGTGTACCGTTACAGGTCAAATTGTATTTTCAGTGTTCTCCCCCAAGGAGTTTTTAGAGGCCGCGTATTTAGAGCGGGGACACGACCTTACTGAGAGCTTGTGAACGCGCACTCGCGGTTATGTGTTTATTTAAGATTTTGTTTACATTGTCTTTGTAATAGATTATGCTAAATTTAAAGTTTAATATGTTTTATTATTGAATGCATTGGATTGATAACATACTAAGAATATTTTAATATTGCTGTAACTGCTTAACAAGAATGCTTGTTTTTAAAAAAATAATAAAACCCCTAAAACAAATACTTTATTATAAACCTTACTATATTAATACAGTTACATAAATAAAATATGGTGGTTCTAAATTTACAACGACAAAAATTGATGGATACAGATTATACGATCCACATTACTAATTCAAAATACTTCGCCCTGTAAGTACGCGACAATAATCAAAATACATTGCCCTTTAAATACGCGACAATAATCAAAATACATCGCCCTGCAAGTACACGACAATAATAATTAAATACATCACCCTGTAAATACGTGATAATAATCAAAATTATTCTACATAAACAGAACAAGAGTCCCAAAGGTCACCTATAAGTATCAGTTAAAAGTCAAAGGCTTTATCTGTCACCCAAGTATCAATTAAAAGTTATTTGGTGAATAAATATGACAATGTATCAGACATGTATTTCCTCTCCTGTGTTTTAAAGTGTCCACTGACCTCTTTGGCTGAGTGTCGTATATTGCACCGTTTACAGAAGCGAGAACTGTACCAGGGCCTATCTATAGGTATTCTTTTATGTTTCCCTCCGCAGTTATCACAACGCATCAAATTGGCTGCCTACAAGGTCAACATTTCATTGTTATACTCCTACAAGGTCAACATTTCATTGTTATACTGTTTCCACTCATATAAACCCTTTTTTTAATGGAAATTTCCATTTTTAAGGCACTTTTAAATTTTTCTCTAGAAGTGAAGAGATTGTATGAAGACACACTCCTACCTCTTGAATCTTATCATGGAGCTTTGTAAGTAGATCATTAAATTCTCTCTGAAACAGACAAACCACATTGTAGCAATCCTAGTCATTTGAGTACTACCAAGCAAACAGATTAAAACGGAAAACTGTTCACATTACTTATTTCTTATGATTCATCCACCAATCAAATTTTTTACATTCAAATGCTTCTCTAAGATAAGTGTTTATAATACTAGATTTTATGGAACTCATTGACAGGTGGTTGAATGTCAATGGTTGACACATCAGTCTAATTCAAACTCTGCCCGTCACTGGAGGCCCCCCCTCTTTTATGTTTCCACTTCCACTTTTATCTTCACAGATTGTATCACAAAGACAATACTTTACCATGGCTGCCTCAGCTTGAGTTGCCTCCTCCATTTGACTATTATACAGTCTACGCTTTTCCTGCAATCAGAATGTACACATTAAATCAAAGTACTAAAAGTACTCTACAATACATTAAATAAAGAGGGCTGGAAATTTGTTTTCTGTAAATACTCTATAATACATTAAATAAAAAGGCAGCTGGAAATTTGTATTCTATACACACTTGCTTCCACGCAGCCAAAATTCTACAGAGAAAATATATGCTTTATCTTTAGGTATGAATTTCTTTGAATTGATGTTTTATCTGTGGGTATGAAATTCCATAAATTGAAGTTTTAATTGATACAAACTTAAAATGCAAACTTACAGTTCTCCTATTGATACAAACTTACAGGTTCATCTAAGTTCTCCTATTGATACAAACCTTACAGCGTTCTCCGATTGATCACAAACTTACAGGTTCTCCTATTACACAAACTTACAGTTCTCCTAATTGACACAAGACTTATCAGGTTCTCCTATTATACAACTTACATGGTTCTTCCTGATTGTACAAACTACCAGTTCTCTATTATACAAACTTACAGGTTCATTCCTATTGATCCTACAAATACGTCTACATGATACAATTGTTCTCCTATGACACAAACTTCAATCCATGAATATTAACCCCTATGGATACAAACTACAGGTTCCCCTATTGATACAAACTTACAGTTCTCCATATTGACACAAACTTACATTCTCCTATTGACCACAAATTTTAACAGTTCTCCTATTGACATCAAACTCTTACAGTTCCCCTATATACTCAGAACTTACAGGTCCCCTATTGATCAACAAACTTACAGGTTCTCCTATTGACACAGAACTTACAGTATCTCCTATTGACACAAAACTACATTTCCGTCCTATTGACACAAACTTACAGTTCTCCTATTGATACTAAACTTAAAGGTTCTCCTATTGATACAAGACTACAGTTCTCCTATTGACACAAAACTTTACAGTTCTCCTATTGACAAACTTACAGCTCTATAAATACAACTTACAGTGTCTCCTATTGACACAACTTACATTCTTCTATTGACACAAACTATAGTTCTCCTATGACACAAACTATACAGTTTCTCTATTATACAAACTTAAGTTTTCTCTATTGACACAAACTTACAGATTCTCCAATTGACACAAATTACACGGTTTCTTCTATTAATACAAACTTACACGCGTTTCTATGAACACTAAGTTCTCATGGACGACAAAACTTACCAGTTCTCCTATTGAGACAAACTTACAGATTCTCCTATTGACACAAACTACGTCTCCCTATACAACTACATTGTTCTCCTATTAATACAAACCTTACAGTTCCCCATTGATAAAAACTTGACAGGTCTCCTATGACACAGATGACTACAGGTTCTCCGTACACAAACTTACAGTGTTCTCCTATTGATGTACAAACTTACAAGTTCTCCTATCTGAACAAACTTACGGTTCTCTGGACACAACTTACAGCATTCTCCTATTGACACAAACTTACATCTCCCCTATGTGATACAACTTCACAGGTTCCCCTATTGATACAAACTTACATTCCCCGATTGACACAACACTTACAGGTTCTCTACACCACAACCTTACAGTTCTCCTATGGTATACAACACTTACAGGTTCTCCTATTACACAAACTTTACCAGGGTTCTCCTGACACCCAACTACAGTTCTCCTTTGACACAAAACTTACATTCCCCTATTTATACAAACTTACAGGTTCCCTATTGAACAAACTTACAGGTTCTCCTATGACACAAACTTACATTTCATCCTGACACAAACTTACATGGTTCTCCTATGATACAAACTATACAGGTTCTCCTATTGACACAAATACTACAGCGTGCCCTATAATCTAAGTCATGCCAGATCTGGAGGCCTTCCTCAGACCTGGCTGATATTCTGTAAGTATTAAGACATAAGTAGGTCATTAGTCCAATTACTCTCATTCTGTAAGTGATAAACCATAATGTAGTCATTGATGTCCAATAATCTCATTCACTGTTCTGTAAGTAGGTCATTGGTCCAATAACTTTCATCTCAGCTTATTTTTACACAACTGAACAAGTACCTGTAACATTTTACGTTATAAACTTAAGAACTTCCTACCTGGACTAATACCCCCGCGACGGGCACACTACATAATGAACACAACAGATTTTCTCAGATTAACAGAAGTTGTTAATCAATGGTATAATAGTAATATCATTCTTAGGAGGAGTTAGACGATCACTAATGCTATACCATGTGGTGAAGAATGCCTAAGTCCAAACATTCATAGTCTTGTTACAAAAATTGTCCAAATTTAAAGATCCTGACAATTGATGCACATCTCCATTTTAATATTCTAAAACACTTCACAAAGTTTCATAAAAATCCTGAAAGTCGTTGGAGGAGAGTTGCGGGAAACGCACTGATGCAAGAGGTATCTTGGTGAATAAATGCCTAAGTCCAACTTTCATATCTTGTCAAAAAAATTGTCCAAATAAAATTCCTAAACAAGTATTGCACATCTCCATTATTATATTCTAACAGTCCACCCCAAATTCATATAAAAATCCTGCATCGTTTAGAAGATGCGGACAACGCCACTGTATGCATAGTATATTGTGAAAAATCTAAAGTCCAAAAATCGTTTAGAGGAGTTGCGACAACAACATTATTTCGGAAGACAGACGACGGACGAGACGGACGGCATCAGACATGACAGGGTGAAACCTATATACCCCCCCAAACTTCGTTGCTGGGTCTATAATATCATTAAACAGCATTTCTGAGATGTATTGCAATAAGCAATAGCATTCCCTACCAACTGCACCACCATTATTGACTGATGTTATGAAATCAGAGAAGAGTATATGTTGTTGACCTGAACTATGCTAAAACATGTCCAACACATTGTTAAAATTGGAAGTAGTTAATTATTCAAAATCCACAGTCAATCAATTTCATAATAAAAAGTTAAGCTTCAATACCTCCAAAGAAGTATTTAGTGACACATCAGGTGAATACTGATATAGGCAATCTGCATACAAAGAAGTTGTGTTCAAAGTGTACAGGGCACCAACTCCATCACAAAAATTATCCAACAAGAACGAAACTCAAAACATCGATCTGTAATCATTAAATTATTACAGCAGCATACAAAAAATCAGTGCAAAATCTCATAAGTTCGGGAGAAAAATCCAGAAAATTGATCATTACAGTCAAACTGATCATGTACAGTAATTGTTTCAAATTATAAGAGCACTACTCCATCAAGAAAACTAATGAACCAAAAACAAACTCGAATGATCTGTAAACTCAATTAATTATACACCTCATTACCAAAAAGTTCAATATCTCAAGTATTTAGGAAAAAGTGCTGGAAAATGCTGATAATAGATCCATTCTTCACTATATTCAAGTATGATAACAGGTTGGAAATTTCAAGTAACAAAGGAATATAGACATGAAGATCATCTGATTACTCATTATTCTTAAAATGTCTATTCAAAAATTACAAAACTGTTGGTAAAACATCACAAGTGCAAAGTCTGCAAAACTGCTCTGTTTTTAGCCAATAATTAATTAAATAAAAAACTTGTCCAGTTTTCCATAACAACACATTGCCTTGTCTGGCATACTAGTATCGCTTGTTTCCTAAACTATTCGTTTTCTGCTTCATCAGAAACACAATCTCAATCCTAACAATGTGTAAACAAAAATTATTCTCTAGTTATATTCCTTCATCTGTTCTCATAATATTCATCATGGTTTGCTTACTGTAAAGTGGTTAATTCACGCTGCGGGTTAATTCACCGTTTATGCCATTGCCAACATTCGCTGGGATTGAAAAATACGCGTACTGATTGAAGTATATATTATTATATGATATTTGTATGTATACAGCGTGGGAAATTTACTCCGCCATTACGTGCACCTGTATTAGTGATAAATTTCCCCACGCGAAAAATAACCACCTTTACAGTCATATACTTATTCCATTATTCTTCTATGTAGAAAAACCTTGTGTACTGAAGCAATTTCCACCAAAATTAAAAGAGAGTGACGAGATATGTGGACAGATTTGCTGACAGCAATTATCATATCGTGTGTTCCTCTACGGCCTAATAATTCTCCTGTTAGCAGAGAGATGACCTGCATACGAAGCATGCTGGACTCACTGACTTTGCTCGAACGAATTCTCCTCGTAGTTCACCTAATATGGGTCATTTAGAAGAAGCGTGAGTGAGATACATCATAGGAACAAACGTTTCTAGCAGCTGGAAATTTGGTGGTTCGCACCAATAAATTATCGCCACGTCCTTCTTCCTAAGAAAACGAGGAGTCGTTATATAATTGGAAGTATTGTTGAGATCTGACAGATTGTCGTACTACCTTTTATGATGGCGTCATCCTTTGCAGCTTAGGAGGGCGCGTGTGCATGTGGGCCTCTTCCACCTACAACAAACTAAAAGAACTGCCAACTTAAGGAACAATAATCTTCAAACAATAAACATCATTTATATTCAAGTTACAAACTTAAAACTCAAGAACATACTGAATTGTTATATTAGTATGATAAAGTGCTTAACTTCATTTTTATTTCACCTTCAAAGCATTCTGGATTGAAATCACAAGAATATCAGTAATACTAATGGATGCTCCCCAAATGCATTCTAATTAATGAAATACTTTGTATGCACAAATGACTCGCGCAACGACAATAGCTGTTTGTATTTCAGTGAAATTAGTTTTTTAATGAAAATATGTATAAACCTTGTCTATTAAGAAAGTGACCTTGAGTGGACCGTTGTCTGGCAACCATTGTTTATTTACTTATTTCTGATCAATACCTGTTCAAAAACCATTACAAACTTTTTCCTCATATAAGGTATTTGTTCTGAGTGACCTTGATATTTCTAAAATTTACTTTCGTCCAAAAGTCCCTGCCCCAAGGAATATTTGTGATAAATTATAATAAACTGTTAAATTAAGGAATATTTCTGAGTGACCTTGACCTTTCCAAAATGACAGAGACCTTGGTCCACAAGTCCTTGTTTCAAGGAACATTTGTTATCAATTAAATTAATTTTTGATGAAATGTTTAGGAGATAAAAGTTGGATGGACTGACTTCATGCTCCTTCGGAAGTTTTTGAAAACTAATCTAAAGGACTTTTGTTTAGCAACGGCCATTGTGTCTCTGAATTATTCCTCTTAAAAGTTGGTGTCATAATAAGTTACCCTCAAATATATTGACAAATGTAAAGTTATGGCCACATGTGTTGACCAAAATCAATTGAACAAATATGCAACATGTTGATGTGATCATGAACTTTTCATCAAAAGTAATGGCTATTTTTGGCCATGTGAAAGAAAATACATGCATTGTGTGACTCTGTCCTTGGTAAATTCATGGTTCCTCACTGAAATTATGATTTGTTTCGTATGTTCCAATTACTTAACCAAATACTCATTATGAAATATAAAATCATAGTCAGAATCATTGGAAAATCCAACTTAGTTCTTTTTAAGTCAATAAGTAGCTCACAAAATATTTGTGTTTAAAAATTCCATGTGGCAACATAATTTTTCCAAATAACCTGTTTGTCAAATGAAACCAGATTTTTGCTGCCTGTCCTTGGTACTATGAGAAAAATACCACTATGTAGAAACCATTCTAAAGTGCAGCTACTTGTAACCCTAACATAAGATCCTTAACTCTCCATCAATTCAAAATTTGCTATTCCTGTGAAATTTCCTCCGTACTAGAAACACTGTTTTCTCCTTAAAATTCAATGCATTTCCAGTAAATCAACAACATAATAGATGCATTTTCTCTGTAGTTTTTGGTGTTATTTACCGTAAAATGAAGCTCATATATCTTTAACAGCCAGACTGATAACTTTCTGAAAGTTAATTTTGTCGTCATGCACTTAAGAAGCGTAAAAAATGAGTATCTGCCATGTAAGAAGTTAAGGGTTTAGTGGTTGTGGTTTCTCTCCAGACCAAGGGAGGAAGTTAAAAGTATATAAAGTCGGTTAACTTTGAAACATTACACACCACAATAAAGACACATTACAGACTGTATTACAGACGCACTACTGACATATCCATTATCTGCTGACTCAGTATTCCCTGGCTTCCGAATACAGTGTTTTTAGCTAATAATTCGCCCATCAAAATTACTGTTTAAGGTGGCCCACTACACTAAAGCTTGTACTCTTTATAACAAACCATCACAAGATAGCGATTTAAATAGTTTGTGAAATTGTTTGTTGTGATCAATTTTATTGTATAACTTCATAGCTCAGTAGGTATAGCATTGGGCCAACACACCGCAGGTCCAGAGTTCAAATCCACCAGGGACTTTTGTTCATATCTACTGAAAGAATTTTTTATAACAATGTTTTTTGTATTCAAATTTCATATTTCCCACCCATTTGACATGAATCATCATATCTTTCATAATTCAATCATATCGAGCAGTTTTGAGAAACTTTTCCAAGATGTAGTGAGCCACCTTAATTTTTGCCATTGTACGGTGATTTTTGCTGTGATCACCATTTTACAATACCGGGTAGTCATATTGTACACACACACACACACACCTGTTGAAGGAAGCTCTATATTGGATTCTAGTCCTATCCTTGGCCCTGACTCTTGGCTTGCAGAAGTTGAATATTTGTCAAAATACTTTTTAAATAACTTTGTCTTGACAACCATTGATATTTTGCCCCATGTCCATGTTATGAAGTGAACACACAATGTTACACTGAAACAAGAAAACAAAAAGTAATATGTTAATCTTATCAATAGAAACAATTTGTAAATATGAAACACATGCAATTCTTTGTACTTAAGATAATGATGGTTTTCTGAAATATGATAACACTTTCTACAAACTGAAAGTAGCTAGGTCATATTTGTACCACGAATCCTATAAACAGAAAGTATGACATTTTTTTCACATTGAGTGAGGATTCCCTCTCCCCTGATAAACACACAGAATGATACCCCCCCCCACCCCACAAACACACACAGATTGTGATCCCCCTCCCACACACATAGAATATATCCCCCCCCCCCCAACACATACACACAGAATAATCAGCCTCTACAGTACATGCGGTACAAGTATCACCCAAATCATATGCCTCTCCACTTTACAATAAAATCATAATGTTACACATACATTAAACTGTGATAGAGAGAGATGACAATATTCTTACAGATACACCAGAACGCCCAGCAAAATCAGTACACAGGTATAGAGGGCCGACCACAAAATGAGCCAATCCTTTCTTCGTTTTTTCCGAGCACGTAATTATCCACTCATCTGAAATAAAACAACATCCCAGGCATATACACCAGGGAAAAATCCTGGCACACTCTCGTGATAACACACTGACACTAGTTTGACTTCCTATATTATGCACACATGAAAATTCTAGAAAAACTTCCCTGAAGCAAAATATTCCTAAAACCTACATTAACAATTGATAAAAAAACAAATTCTCACGACATCACACTTTATTTTTTTTTTTCTGATAAACATTTCACCTCTCAGACACACACACACTGACATTTGATTAGTTTTTTTATTCATAATATTAGAATTCCTTGTGTCTTGCTTACTGAGGACAGGAATGAGCATGCATGCAGAAGCCCAGAGATGATACTAATTGCAGATTGCTATTGTAAACCAATTCAAATACCATGTAGAAAAAAAAAACATTAGTATTTAAACATCAAATTTTTTTCATTTTAAACACCCTGTATAATTATCCAAACATCACATTTCAACAAATGGTTAATGCCCCCTAAATCTTGTGTGTCAAAGTTATAACCATGGGGTAATTTCAAGCTTGCTATAAATGGCCATTATATAAGAAGCGGGATCATCAAATAAAAATACTGGCAATCCTTTAAAAATTGTAGTTGATATAATCACATGAAAAATGGGACATACTATGCACAACAACACTTGTCAAACAAGTGAACTTGAGTCAGTGAAAATGAGAATAACTCCATTGAAAAATCATGGGAAATAATAATATTTACATTCCATGCAGTAAATGCATTCATCTTACTCACCAAAAAATATCAATTTAGTCTTAATTTTATCACATGGGAAAAAAAAGTTTGTAGAGTTTTTGTGAAGCATCAGTAAAGCTACTTGTTTGCAAGACTTCCATTCATTAATTTCACTACAACAGTTATCACATTGTTGATTGTCTTCTGTTCAACACAATTCCTTTTTATGAGAACAACAATGAGTGTTTACAAGAGGCCTATGAGCCACAATACTCAACTGTCACATTCAAGTATGCTTTCTCATATGATCGTTAATCCTTCACATTGTAATATCCCCGCTTGCAATCCTTGGTGTCAAATTAACAGTATGCAAACTCACTTTGACTAATTGGTCTATCACGATTTCAAAATTTTAAAGACTTGGAGCGTTTTACTAATAGAACCGCAACAAGCAAAGTAACAAATGACCCTCAATTTCATGTATCTTCATGTGAATTGATTTTCCTAATGTTCATGAGTAAATTTATCACTTCATTATAATCAAGATATCCACTGGAGAGGAATACGAATAGCATATTACATGACGTACAAATTTTTACACGTTTTCTCAAGTCTATAGAATTTTAAATTGTTGTACCCAGTTGTCTATAGAGTACAGAAAGTAGAATTTTGCACACTGCAATAAGTTCTCATTGGTTTGAGCAACGAGTGCCTGTAAGTATAGTCCCACAATAAGCACGTTATACATCCTTCCTGGTTCATCATCAACTCCAAGCATTCTTAATAATTTCATCTCGTATTTCGTTACCTATACTTAGTGCATGGACATCGAAAATAATGCCACAGTAATCAAATCACTCATTGATTAAAACAATAATCAAAAAAATGCTGAAACTAACATGTATTTCTTTATTCAGATTTCATTTTGTAATGGTCATTACAAAATTAAATTCGTGATCATGTAACCATGAGTCCTTAGGTAATTCAAACTGTGCAAATTTCGAAAACTGAGGCGAAAGAAGAACAAGATTCTGAGAGTATTGCAGCAAAATATGTAGTCCCCTACACCAGACAACTATCCCAGTTCATCTAAAAGCAGGTTATGTGGTAAGAAGATTTTTTTTCACCAAATTTTCTAAGTCCAAGGGCACATAACTAAAAGGGACTAAAAGAAAATCAATATCAAACACTTAGAGCTGTAACTTGTTTCATACACAGGCAATTGTACCAAATATTAACATGCTGTGTTTATTAGCCAAAGGGCCATAACATATGTGAAAAATCAACAGATCACAAAGTCAATTTCCAAATATGAGATCTGTAAACGTTCATGGCAAATACATTACCAAATATCAAATAAATATGCTGCGAACAAAAAAAGTAATAACTAGATTGTCGGTGCGACACGAATGCCCCCTACAGTGAAGTCTAATGATGAAAAATTCTAAGGGTTATGCATTGAACTGGCATATCTATATACCAAATTTGAGTTCGAATGTTGTGCAACCGTGCAGAAGGATATCGCACGGAAACGGAATAAAATTTTCTGATTTTTTTCTAAGTTCAAAGGGCAACTCTGTCAAAAATCAATCGGACCTATGACATTCTTCGAATCTTGACTGCATATTCCCGCGTGATATATGCCAATACCAATTTTGAGTTGAATGTGTGCAACCAGTTGCAGAGATACGATGCACGGTAAACGAAAAATTTCTCTGATTTTTATCATAGATTAAGAGGCTAACTCTGTCATAACCAAATCAGGCGTGACACTGACCATCTGTCGAACTCCTGACCTGCAATTATCTCCCGATGATATATGTTATCCATATAGCCTAAAATTTTGAGTTGGATAGTGTGCAAACCGTGCAGACGATAATGAACGGACTGAAAAACCAAATGATGACAGCCAAGACGAATGACGAATGACAGAATGACGGCACAGGGTAACACTTATATCCCCCGGCCATTTTATGCGGGGCATAAAAATTCAGGAAACCTGATTTACCGTATTTGACTGACAGACGGACGGAGTCGCAATACCTAAAGTCCCCGTTCGGACTCATCGACTTCATCGAAAGGGGACTAAAACTAACACTAGAAGATATGAGTGTACATAGGTATGCTGAGTGGATGGCAATGACACTCCTAGGTGCTCATTGATTCTTTTTCCTTTTTGAACTACTATCCTTCCCTGTCAGGTGGGGAAAATGAGTGGCATTTTTCCCTCAAAATGGGTTAAATCATCTATAGCAAATTATAATGGAAAGACATACATGTATAAGTCTTGAAGATATTCTTCAACAATTTCCTCATTTTTATTCTTCATTTTCTTAAACAACTTCCTTATTTTTCTTTTCCCTGATTCATATCCATAATTTTTAACTGTTTGTATATATACACGATGTATATCTGTCTTGTCAAGATTATATCCCACTACAGCAAATTTGTGATTTTTTTTACTATCATTTAGTGTTTTAATATTCTGGTGCGATGTGTCCCTGGGTACCCCTCTGTGTTCTGGTGGGAGGTACCCCTCTGCTGATGAATGGAGAAACAGAGGAGGAGGATGTGCCCAAAATTTTACAATATTTACGATGAAATCCATTTCCAAAGTATGAATGTAGTAAAACTATGAATACTGACTTTCATATTTTTGGGATCTGCATTTTTGTCAGACTTTGAAAAAGGTGTTCTATGTATTGCTGAAAAGGTATACATGTAGAAATGTTAGAGCTTAGTCTAGCATAGCCCCTACTTGTGTATGTTACTGTGATAATGAAATCATAATTGTCCTCACTCCTGCTTAGTGCTTACACAAGTTGCTGTGTTGATCGCACATGGTAAATGGTGTCACCTATTTGTTTTAAATTGCCGTGTTAATGAAGTCGTACTACATGTACTAGGTGAGCTGACATTTAGCACTTAGACATTATACATGCAGTCTTCAGACTGTCCCTCAAAAAAAC
>CAJDSM010005614.1:0-15619 GCA_903981925.1 Ostrea lurida | reverse complement strand
TCTCTTTTCAAACAGATGGGGTGACCACCAGGGTAAACCCTAGTACTGCTTACACACATGATGGGTTACCACCGGTAACCTAGTACATGCTATACACAACTGAGGAGGTGACCAGGTAAACGTAGTACTTTACCTTGCAATGGTTATACACTGTGGTGACCAGACGGTAACTAGTACTGTTACACACTGATGGGTACCCGAGGTAACCTAAGGACTCTTACACACTGAGGTGGACCCGAAGTAAACCTAGCCACTGGGGTACACACTGATGGGTGACCAGAAGTAACTAGTAAAACTTTTACCTTGCAGCTGTTACAACTGATGTGACCCGAGTAACCTAGCGACGGTTACACCTGTGGGTGACCAGAGGTAACCTAGTACACTTACATACTGATGTCGTAAGCAGACTAGGACTGTATTTAGGGCGTAGTGTTATATCTGCGATTCAATGCGATAATGGAGGGTGAACTGTGGTCATATTCAGCGTACCTTTATCCTTACTGCTGGTTTATTTAGTGGTAGCCGATAACGACTTCTCTCAGGGGGAACGAAGCATTAGTCTTCACTGTTCGTTTTCGAAAATATTGGACGACGGAATCTAGATTCTTATGGTTCTTCCTTGTAATGGCCACAATTCCAAATGATTGTATGTGGCCTGGAGAAGGCGCATTCTAAAATACTTACAAGAAAAAAAAAAATGATTAACAAAAATAAAAGACCGCAGGTTTCAAAAATGATATCTATCTGACAAATCAATACGGGTATCCGTCTCTATTCATTATCTAGGAAACCGTCAAGCCAGCTTACAATAAGCCGAACATGATGTGTATTATTGAAACTTTCTCAAAGAAAACCATCACATGAAATCTAAAACTGTTCCTACGCTTCATTAAAATCAGCAATGGATCTCTTACTAGGTCAGGGACGTATAGACAGGGAGTGCTACTGCATGACGTGAACTAACAGATGCTGGCTAAATCGCGAAACGGAACAGAAAAATAACGAAGATAAGGCTTGATGCAAAGGCGTCAAATCGGCCGCTATAATTTTTTAAAGATTCTGAAATATTGCCAAAGACACTATACAGAAACGAACCAACATGCTCGAGGACGGGCTTGTCTCGCGCGATTAGTATTAGCTCCACGCGCCTTCTACGTTGAAATCCGTAAATCCACCCAGGCTTGCAGCTTTATTGGAATATGGCACAAATTACACTTTGATTAAAACAAATTAAAACAGATGACAAACTGACAATTGAATGAATACCATTTAACAGTGCATATTGTGTGCAAGACTAGATTGTTAATTATAAATTAATTGCAAAAATGAAGTAATTTAAAATTAAATGACGATAGCATTATAAAATGTTTGTTAATACATCAGGTATTTTATGAAAGAAAAATCACAGTATTTGTTTCGCAATCAGAAAAGACATACGAATTTTTAATATATAAAAATGATCTTAGAAAAAATGGTGCACAAAATTCCTAGAGGAAAAACCCTTAAAGACACGAAATTCTGTATTTCCAATGGGTCTATATTAGTAAACTACTCCAGTCACCTCAAAAAGGCAATATATTTTCAAAATAAAATTTCAATTTTTTTGATATTTTGATTCTAAAAATGTGGATTTTACATTAAAAAAACGTTTCTTTTCTTTTTTTTTTTTTTTTTCAAGTTCCTTCAGATAAAATTCCTTGGTTCACTGCAAAAGTAGCTAGTTTGAACTTCCGGTTTCTTTTTACTTCCGGTTTTCTAGAAGTAACAAAGGCATTTTCTCCGGAAGATCCAATATTCTTGATATATACGTCCGGTTTTGTGAGATGAAACGTTTGGATTCAGATTTAATTGATACTCTGCCTAAGGCACCTCATCCCACCTGTTGCTTTGGGCGCTCGGGGCCTTTGGCTGTGGAGATGCTGTATCTGGCCGCGGCCTGCTGTCGGCGCGGGCCTCGGTTTTTCCGGTCCCGGTCCGAGTGGCCGCACGTTTCGATCGCACTCTGTACGGGCGCGGGGGGGGGGGGGGAGGGGGGCCGGACTATTCATAGCCCGGAAATCCCCACGGGTGGTTTAAAACAGTGAATAATTTCAATTCAATTCATGATTTCCAGTTTACATTTTAAATTTCTTTTAGGTTTAGTGAATCTATTTAGATCGTGAGACATTTTTTTTCGGGGGTTATTATTTTTTGAAAAAAAAAAAACCTTTTTTTTTTTTGCGATCATTAATCATTAGGTGAAAGAGTATAATTTATATTATAGTATATTTTTAGGGAACGACTACTATGACGACGAGTTACGCTTACTTGTGAATTAAGGGTAAATGCTAAACTCCCATTTTTCATTTCGGAAAAAGGTCTTTTTTGATTTGTTGAAGCCTAGTTATTAGAGTTGTCGGTTGTTAACTTTTAGAACTCGAGTTACTCACGTAATATTTGGCATAATGTAAATTGTTCTTCATACTTCTCCCGCACCTATTCAGTTAGTAGTGTTTAAGAGCTGTCATGGTTGGGGATACATTACGTATTCTTATTTTCTCAATGTAACTGTTTTAACATTGTAATGATGTAGACAGTATATCTTCACGCATCATATCGCGTAGTGATTTGTCAGATTTTTAGTTGTTTAGATTTCTGGTTTTTTTCATTTCTGCATGTAGTTTTCTTATAACCATAATTCGTCTGAAAGAAGGAGGGGACAGGTACGTGGTCGAAAAATTGACTTTATATACTTTTGTGTCGGTTGGTCCAATTTTGTGCTTGAGTTAACCAGGCTGAAGCTAGCAGCCACTAACAGCAGCCAAATAAGCCCGTATAAGCTAGCAGCCAATAAGGAAATCAGGTCAAAGTACATTGAGGTACCATTCGATCGGACGATTACTGTTTACCTTGGCCACTTAAGCATTTATTTTTTAATTCGATTTTGTTAAATTAGATTACTTAATTAAACATATCACGTAATTTATTGACGAATCTTGGAGGGCAGTGAAGATCACCTGGATGATAAAAATATTCATGCTATCAGAGAATAAAAATTCCCGAGAAATCTCCAGTACATTTCGATCAATTTTCTTATTGGCTGCTAGCCTTCTAACGGACTGAGTTGAATTTTTTTGTTGTTTTAACAACTTTTGCAAAGGTTATGGAAACTTTTTGAGCGCAACATTGCAGAATAGCAGACTATCCAATTACAAAAGATATATCAGTAGGAAGTATTTAGGTTAACTTGCCTTGTATTTGTAGTAATCGGTAGGGCCTGTCCATATTTTTCTGGCTGACATTCTATTTACGCTTTTCACGGGCTGCTTAGGTAGGCGGAATTGTAGTCATTCGAGGTCACCAGCAGAGTGATACAAACGGGGGGGGGGGGTGTTTTCAAAACTTTTTTTTTTCGGGGGGGAAAAACATACGAAATGACTCAATTAGCCTCAACCATCTAGAGATTCGCCAGACTGATCAGATGGGCAGGGGTTCAGTACTTAACATTCCTAGGGTAGGAGATGCTACATGCATCCCTTTTATATACACTATGCGAATAATTTGAGTGTTCTTCCCAATTGTTCACCCCCTTTGTCTGTCATTTATATTCCTCCCAATTGACTAGAGACCAATTTTACTGCTATTTGTCAAAGCAATCAAATTACTTCAAGCTCCCAGGAAATACAAAACTCACTTCTTTTAGGATTGGGCGAGTACTGAACTAGGCATCATGAGGGTTTTCACACGACGTCATTCCAGCAGTCTGGTTAAGATGGAGATCTAAACTTTATAATCATACACTTTGCAACGATCGTGTACCGAAGTTTTGATTTTCATGTAAGTTCATTCTATTTTGTAGACAATTCACAGTCGTATGGTGTGGGATGCCTTCAATACGTGAACAGCGGGCACAAACGGATGCATTGCCTTAGCCTGGTTGGTTGCGGTTAATTTGGAAAGCTTGGTATGTGGTTAAAACATAATCGTTGATGGCTGACAGGGGTGGGTTAGAGTGGATTAAACTCTCTGCAGGTTATCAGGAAGTTAGGAGCACTTATGGTCAACCGCCTAGCCTTGTCATTCTGCTGCATTGTGGGGACACGATTTATGGGTAATAACACTGTTAGAAAATGAAGTTACAAGTCAAAAAAAGTTGCAATTTATATAAAGACAAAATTTTCCGATACTATTGATATTTGGTCTGTTTCACCGCGAACTATATGGAAATATTCCAAAAATTAGGTAAGATAATGGAGGGGACTGCCGTCGGAACCTGCGATTCAATGGCAAGCGCCTTAATCGAGACATAAACTGGGGGGGGTTTGTTCATAGTCATACATCAAACCACAACCTGGCATTTTTTACGCAAAGTGGACGGTGTGCATCTATCAACTAGGAAATTCCATTCCTACTTTAAGCACATTACAACGGGGTCTAGAAGCCATCCTATTCACGGAGTGGTATTTTTTCCGCAAGTAGTCACTTATGGGTACAGGCTGATATATATCTGAGTAGCCGCTGGGCTTTCCCCCACCCAGTGTGGCGGAGGTTTCCAGCCAATGACTGTCCAGGATGCCATGCATGGTAGGAAACTTGTGAGCGCTATACGAGCGGCGCTGGGCGCAATATTGATGAAATGATGAAATCTAAACGTCCCTTTAGCCTCTGCACCTCCCAGGTCAAAGGTCACAGATTATTTGACCTCGCCACTCCCAGAGGCAAAGCACTCTTTGTATGGTGATGCAACTTAGAACTATGAATGTGATATTTTTGAAGCTGTGAAATAGTGAATATCTGGCTTTGTGAGAAAGAATTGTAGTATGTTGGACTATTGAAATTGATGTTAGAGAGGTTGATTTGTGTTGTTCGATTTGGGGCCTGCCCTTGGATCATGCTGGCACGGGCCCGCATGTTCGGTTGTGAATACAGGCGTACCATAATATCGCCACATAAAAAAGGAATCAATTTTTATCATAACCTATGTTCCCCCTTTTTGTTCTAACATCACTGTGCTGCAGATAAACATACTTCACTCCTTCGCATATGAATTAAGATGTTTTTAATATACGAAGACAGTGCAATACGACGTTACTTCCCCTTGAGTTAATGCACAATGGAGCGCCTCTTAGTGATCCGCCCTTTTAATATCGGGGAGCGGCTGTGCTTCATCTTCCTTTGGTTAATTCTACGCTCACGCCAGGATCGGTGAAACAAATCCCAAGTTTTTAGTCGAAAACCCACCCGCCCACACTTTTAAATTTCCGTTTCTGCGACGATTGTTAACTGTCTAATTGCAGATGAATTTGGTTGTTTTCTAACATTCGAAAGAAAGAAGTCGTCACGAGTTCAATTCAAATTACATGTAGGAACTTGATTTTCGCGTACGAGTGTGTAGTGAAAACTTGCTTGGGACCTGGTATTGCGCTTTGTATACGGTTCAGGACGGCCGCAAATGATGAAAGTTGGAAATCTAAAACATCCTAACCTTGACCTCCAGGCGGTCGAGTACCAGATGGTTGGCCTCTGCACCTCCCAGAGGCAAAATACCTCTTTGTCTGATTGAGAACTTTGAACTGTGAAATGTTGAAATCTTGAATTGTTGAAGAAATATACTGACTATTGCTTTGTGAAAATGTAATGTTGATAGTTGACTTTGAAATTGATGTTGATGTGATTGTTGTGTTGGGCCATGCCCTTGGCCATGCTGGGCGGCCTCGGGTTCATTTTGTTGTTGAATACACTCCCTAATCGCATACAATAGGAAAATTAAATTTTTCATTACCTTTTTGCCTTTTTTTTTTCGTAATACCACTGTTTCTGAAGATTTTTAAACACTGTTTAAGTGTATCACTCATTCGTTTTTTAAGCAGGTGAATTGCGTAAACCGGCAAACTGTCGTAGGAGATTCCGAAATCACATGAGTTTTCGTCGTTGTTGATAACAACTACGGATACTGTTCATCAGCAAATACTAAATTATTTTTTTTCTAAATGGAAGCTTGAAAATCACAAATGGATTGGTGGGTTATTCGAGGTGAATCCGTTATTGTTTTCAGCATGCAAAGGTATTGATTAAAAACTGATCCGGAAACTACCGTATATAACTGTAGTTAAAAAATGAATCTAATAATAAAAATCTTTGCATCATTTTTAATTACATGTATTTTTTATTTCACAATTGCATTGACAGAGTAAATATGTTTCATACCTATTTTTTTTAAACCCATTTTGACACATATATTGATAACGGATCATCTATTGATTATTTACTGGCATTCAGTGCAATTTATTATCACTTGAAATGTACTGCAAAATGAAGAAGTCAAATAATACAATAGCACACTCTAAACCCGATTCACAGCGAAATGAATGCACAGACTGGAACTACAGCCATACATCTGTATTTGAAACCGCTATAATATATTGTTAGTAAGTAAATAGAAAATTAACATGAAGAAAGAATAATAGATGAAACTTCCTACCTTATTTCAAGTGTAAAGTTTGAAGATAGGTAATTACCAAATGCACTAATTTTTCATTAGCTAGTGCAGAGGCTGAGGTCTTCGGCATTCGTTTATTATGCAAACAGTTTTGAATGGCGGTAAAACGCTATAAAACCTAACATTTATACAAATATGAAATTAGAATGTAAATAAAGCATTGAATTTCCTAATGTTTTGGATGTCCGTTGGTGGGTATAACAGCACCTGGCCGTGCCAACAAAATCATTCATACTTGCGCTAAATGCGCTGTATTCAATATTGTTGGCGAATGGCTAAGTGCAGATTATACCACGACGATATTCAAAAAATTAAGAATTCAATGGCTTCAGTAAACTCACGAGTAGATGCAGTCGTGAAGCGAGTAAATAATATATAGTTTCCTTACCTTTAGGTTTACGTAATAGTTTAATGTTTAATCATCTCTACTATTGATTTTTTTTATACGTGTTTGGTCAACTATACTCTTCCCAAAAAGGAAACGCAACATATGAAAACAAAGTACAGTGACTACAAATTTCAACATTTCATTTTAGAATTACATAAAATAAGCATTTTTTACAATGAAATTTGGCACATGTCTTCAAACCTTATTGTTTATGAAAATGGCACATTTTACACGAGAAAAGTCCATAACATTTTCATGACGTCACTTTAAAAAGTTAATATCTGTGTGGACCCACCATTTGCTGTAACACAGCACGGACCCGTCTCGGCAATATACTGAATTAAAGCGACGAATACGTGCCTGTGAATTCCCTCCATTTTCTTGCTGAAGAGCCTGCTGCAGTTCTTGCAAAGATTGTTGGTGCTGGTTGGGACGGATGCGGCACGCGTCGATCCCAAATCATCCCACAAAGTTCAATTAGCGATTCAAATCTGGTGGATTTAGACGGCCAGGGGCAGCCATTGTTCACGTTCTTGGTGCTGTTTAAAGTATTCAGTGGCACGAGCTGTCATGCGGATCGGGCGTTGTGTGCTGAAAAACTTCCCTACGGAGTTCATTGCAGGCAAGCATGTGGTAGTGTTAAAACACCTCATCTCTGGGTTACTCGAGCGCTTAAGGTTGCCGGAAGGTGCACAAGTTCAGTTTCGTGGCGTACAGATTATGCCACCCACATCATTACACTTCCTCCGCCGAAACTTGTCGACCTCAATACGCAGATTCCTTTGCAAACCTCCTCATTTGACGTCGTCATCGGACGCGAGTAGCGGCCATCCTCTTTGTCTGCAGCAGAAATCTGGACTCATCGCTAACCAGACTGCGGCTCCAGTCTTTGCAGGTCCAGGCCTTAATCGTGTTGCACCAACGGACCCTTTGGCAAAAATCGGTGGTTGGCGTTTCAGCACTGAAGCCAAACGTAGGGACGTCTGCGCGTAACCACTGCACGAAGCGGTTTCTGACTGTCTGTGCGAAATTCGCCGGAGCTGGGACATTGGATTGTGTTTCTCGTTGCTGTCATCAGTTCGGTCTCTCAGGGTGAAGTACCCGGATGTATCATCTTTGTGCTGCTGAGTAATCTTAGGTCGGCCAGAAGCAGTTGACGATCATTTTGTGGAACCGGATTGTGTACCGTGCAAAAGTTGCGGGTGAAACATTATAAAAGCCTAGCGACTGCATTATGTGATTCACCGGGCCTGGAGACGACCAATGGCGGATGTTCCGGGTAGCGATGTCTAGGTCTTGCAATAACGTAGCGCGTCAAAAAAAAAAAAATCATGAATAATTTTTATTTCAACGTTTGTGATGCCTTTTATACCCAATTTAATCCCGGCTTTAAAGATAACGCCATGATTTGCCACGTGCAACTGCCCTTCTTATATTTGCGTACCCCTTCCTCGTACGACGTTACACACATACTGACCCAAAAAGTTCAGAGGGTGATCACTAGATCACTATTCTACGACATTTTAAATTTCTGATATTCGCTGATTATCGGACATTTAAATTACAGAACGGTAATGTTTTCATGCTTCAAAAACTCAAAAGTTTTTAGAAATTTAATATTTTGAAAAAATGTTCGGTGTTGCGTTTCTTTTTTGGGAGAGTATAGATCATTGTTGATTTTCGTTATCTATATTTATAAAGGATAAAATATCATAGTTTTGCAAACGCTTTTGATGACAACAAATATCAATCTTAGCATTTAAATTACACTATCTTTTTCTTCGTTTTCCTATTTCAGAAATTTAGATTTAAGATATTACATTTTGAACTTTACAGAAATTGCGAATATACATCAATTCCATTATTCTTCTCATCTGCCTACTTACGGGTGGCAGTTTTGGCCAAAAAACTGATTGAACCATACCACGGTGGGGGGTTTCCAATTCTTGGCGGAAAGTTTTATCCACAGCCTGTATATGGTGGTGGATATTTTGGACCCTATATCTAAAAATTCGGCGGCAAATTCGGAGGCAAATTTGGCGACAGTGATAGTTATGGCGCTGGAGGATAAACTTGTAACATTCATATATGTTTGCATTCTACATTTATTTCCTGTGCAGTGAATGAGAGAAAACAGATAGATTGATTTGAGTTTGATGCTTGATTGACTTGCTACCTCTTTGAATACTTTGATCACGATATTTTGCATTATTTTGCAGGTTGATTGAAAGAGGAAAAACACAGCCAAATGATTGACACGAAAATGTTACTTAAAGGATTTTTTCATAAATGATTTTTCTGCAACATATATTTCATTGTATTTGTCTCACATTTTATGAATATCACGTAGAATGACCAAAACAACAATATATTAATATACGCTATTGTTGAAATGTTCCGTTCCTATTACTTTCAAATGAAGCCATACATATCACTATTTCATATTGTTGTACAACCTAAATGAATTTAATCATCATGCAACATTGGTATACAATCAGTTTGTTTTGAATTTTGAATACTGTCATTCTATGTTGTTGCATATATAAATATAATCCTAAGAAAGACTTTTGTTTATTTCTCAATGAATGTACATGCAATTTTTGAATTTCGAAGAACTATTTTCACAAAGGTTACCATTTGTGCAGTAACATTTGTCCACTGAATACAACACCATCATATGGACAATCCTCTTATATATATACTGTTAAACATTTAAAACGTATTGGTTGTTTTTTTTTTTTTTGTTTTTTTTTTTGTTTGTTTGTTTTTTGTTTTTTGTTTTTGTTTTTTTTTTTTGTTTTTTAGTATTTGCTTAGACAACTTCCAAATAGCAGGTTTTAGAAAAATCTGATACTTGCCATTTAATTTCAACTCAATTACTTACACTACGTAACGGCAGATATAACGAATAGTGATCAATCTCGTAAGTCATAAACAGAATACAAGATCTGGGCAAACACAGACCCCTGGACACACCAGACGTGGGATAAGGCGTCTTAGAGGAGTAAGCATCCCTTGTTGACCGGTCACACCCGCCGTGGGCCAATAGTCTTGATCAGGTACACGGAGCAATCAGTAGTCAAAACATTGTGTGAAAAACGGCTTAACAATATATACATGAATAAAATATTTTTCAAATGCAAAACAATGAAAGGTGATATAATCCAAAGGCATGATAACACGAAAAAGGACATTGATAGACTTTTTAAGCTAGTATTTTGTTTTTCAATATGATATAAATTATAAATGGTACAATGCTAAAGAACACATCAATTTTTCCTCGTTAACGGCGAAAGCAAAATGAAAAGAGAAAACGGTGATTTGTACAGGGATGGTGTACAATGAACAATTACAGAAAAAACCCAAATCATGGTCCTCATAATTCCCGTGTCTCACTAGCCCGACATTTGAAATTAATTTGTTGCTTTTATCCCAAAATTTATTTAAACTCTATCTAGTATGGTGAATTTGTTTAACTACTTAATTAATAAATGCATACATATTACATCTAAAATATGTCAAAATGTGTTTATAAATAGTCTAGAAAGGATTTATCTCTCAATATGACAAACTGGGTTTTTTGTTCCGTTCTACTGCCTTCTTTTGGGGGTAATGAGTTTATACTTCCCGCAACTGCTGTTAAGCTTATAATACTCTATATGAAATACCTGTCCAATATAACCCACGTCCCATCAATTATTACATTTTATGTAACTCTGCTTATGGCAATATGATACGTAATTAGGTTTGACCATTATTATTGAAAATATCAAAGGATATGGAGACACAGTCGTAACAACTTACTGGCTCTTCTCCTTAATTTACAATATATATATATATATATGGCATGAACATTAAATACAATAGATAAATAACAAGTAAAAGAGTTTGAATAAAATATAATATGATAGTACTAGTATAAAGCAATTATTTAAATCTATATGATCCATCTATAAATTTATGTACAGCAGCAAAATTATTGATGTTGGTTTGCAATGTCAAATTTTCATTACCCCATAATAATAGCTGTATATCTACATGTACGTTAATCAAATTAATTCTGAATAGGCGATTTAAAAGAGTATCTCTAGCTTTTGTATATTTTTTACAAGCAAAAAAAAAATGTTACGCATCTTCATTTTTTCCACAAGAACATAAAGGACTATCAATAATGTTACGTTTATATAAATCATAGTTAAGTAAACAGTTATACCTTAGTTTAGTATGAATAATATTGGTGGAGTTCGCGTGTCAACTATAGTCTAGTGCAGAGGTTTAGTGTACGCATGTCTAGTCAACTAGTGCTCGTGAACAAAGTTTAGTTTAGTTCAGAAATAAAATATGGCCGTCTCCAACAGATTAATTGTAGAGTTATCAATTTTGCAACGTATTTCCGATGGCGGTATTGAATAATTACGTATGTACGAGCAAAATTTGAGCAACTACAATTTTTCTCTCGTGAACCCGGGATCGGGATCCGGGATCGCAAATTTCCTCGAAATTAACGGAAATATTAATTTCAAGTTTAAGGAGGACTCATACATAAAATTTTACCATGATCATTTTAAGCACCGTTTTACGAAAGCATGGGATTTCACATTCCGAAAATGTAATAACAAGATCTCATTAATTTTAATAATGATTTTTTTTAATTTTTCCCGGAATGATGAAAAAGTTGTTTTTTGCAAATAAGAGGTCCTAGTATCAAAACTTGGCTGCTGATTTGGTGCATGATATGAATATCTAATAAAACATGCCCAAGAGACCCCGAAAGATATTCATGATTTTTTCGAGAAAAAATTATCGATTATCGTAATATGAAGACAATCTATGTGTTGAATTTTTTAAAAATCTATGGATAAACTCTTCAAAAAACAGATTAATTAATGAAGACAGTAGACAAGTATATTTAAAAAAAAGAATTGAACACGAAATGTCTTAATTTTCAGATATATCGCTATTCATATTTAGTTTTTTAATCTCAGCGAGAGAAAAAAGTACCGATCCCGATCGAAATTGTATGAGAAATTACTGAAATAGTAATATTTACTGGTAATTATATGGACATTTCATCAAAAATTTACTTCCTTTATAAAATTATTAATGTGTAAACCATTTTACATCAAGGGAGTGCAGTTTTCTATTACAATGCTCTCCTATGACTTTTTTTGTGTAATTTCAGATCGGGCTTGTTCAAATTTGACAAAAATCGCAATATTTCTAATTTGGGCTATTCCATTTCAATTTCTTTTTAAATATATTTCTCCGCATATCTTTTTCCAGGTGACAGTGTTTTGAAGATTTCATCATAGATTATAAAAATATCAACAATTAATATTTCAATTATTAATAAAATATTTATATTTAAAAAATCGGATTGTAATTCTGAGTGTTTAGACATGTTTCTATTAAACATTCATATCATTACATAAATCACAGAATGTTGATCTCTAGAATCCTTTTTTGCAAAGAAAACAACTTTTTTCATTATTCCGGGAAAAATCAACAAAAAATTCATATAAAACTATTGAAGCTTGTATTACTTTTCGAAGGCGAAAACTGTGCTCTATGAAAATGTAGCTTAAACGAATCAATTAACTAAAATTTGGTGTATTGAGCTACCTTAAAAAAAAAAATGCATTTATTAAGCTTGCTCTCCAAGTGATGACTCGATTGTTGCATTTTATCACGCCATGAGAAAGAATTAATTGTAAAAGAGTGGTGTAAATATGTGTAATGAACCAAGATTACAGAAAACACGCACCCCTTTGTAATTTTTGTCATATATTCTTCAAAATCAATCTATGCTCTGTTGCAGAACCTGCGTTTTACATTTTGTCCGCCATCTTGAACTAGACAACTAGTACGCGGGAGAATAGTTAACAAAAGTCGACTAGACTTGTTTACTTCCGGCAAACTAAATCAAGTTCGGGTGAACTATAGTTGCACTTTAGTGACTATACTTGGCACCCGAACTTCACCATGAATATTACGTTTACCAAATGAAAGTAAGGTGGCGGATTCGAAACATTAGAAGTTGTGGTTAATTGTCTTAGCTGCCCTTGTTTCTATACTTAATAAATTCCATTGTTTTACAGCGTCTGGTACAACAGACTTTTTTGAATAATTCTAGATTACATCGGGGCAAAATTTTCATGATTTTTTGGAATCGATTCGCGCAAATATTCTGGTCCGCTTCCAATATTAATTTTGATTATAGTTGTCATTTTTGCAACAAAACGCCTAGATTTTAATGTTTCCCGCCGAGTTTCAAAATTCAGTGATTCTTTAGAAGCAAAAATCTGAAGACCGGTAAGAATTCTAGCCGCAGATAGTTGTACTTTCTCAAGTTTTTCTGCATCTTGTACAGAACAACCTTCCCAAACAGTTGAAGCATATTCAAGTGCAGGTCTAATAAATGAAGTATACAATTTAGAAAGATTTGCTCTACCCATTTTAAACTTTATTTTTTTCAAAAGACCTTTTTTCGTGTAAGAACTGCTTACAATGCTACCAATATACTCAGACCAGCTGAGGTTTTGTGACAACAACAAGCCTAGGTGACGATGAATTGGAACGCACTCTAGTATGTTTCCTTGGAAAAAATAATTTTGGTATGGCAGACATATTTTTCTTTGTGAAAAAAAATTGCTTTTGTTTTTGAAGGATTAGATTTAAGAAGCCATTTATTTGACCACAGTTCTAAAATATAAAAGTCGCGGTTTAGCTTATATTCGATATCCAATACATTAGTTGAAGATTGTTGAAGTGAATTGTCATCAGCAAATAATCTACACATTGATAACATATTTACAACAACATTGTTTACATATATCAGAAAAAGAAGAGGATCTAAAATAGATCCTTGGGGTACACCCGCACAGATATCTTGTTTTGACGATAATAGATCCTTGTACATCACTTTTTGTGATCTATGGCAAAGATAACTAGTAAACCACTGAAGAAAATCAACAGATATACCATATGTCTGTAATTTAGAAATAAGGCCAGTGTGCCAGACTCTATCAAAGGCTTTTAAAAGATCACAAAAAACCATACAACACATTTTACCTTCATCAATATTCTGAACTATGTTATGGTACGTCTCTAACAATTGATATACAGTGGAGTACCAAGGTAGAAAGCCGGCTTGATATCTATAAGTCGAACCTCCTTATCTCGAACTCGATGGGACCAAGAAAAAAGTTCGAGATATCTGTGGATTCGAGATATCGAGAGTAAAATTACTAATGGAATAGGTGGATGGGACATCCACATCAGTTCGACATAACCATGGTATTCGAGATATCAGTGTTTGAGATATCGAAGTTCAAATGTACATTGTTACAATGGAAATAATTGTACACGTGTTTGAAGATGATTCTCACCATAATATTGCTGATACAGGACAGTAGCGACACTGGTCTATAATTTGAAACCATGGAGAGGTCGTCTTTTTTAAATTGTGGTATAACATGAGCTGTTTTCCAAAGAGATGGAAATGCTTTTTCTGACAATGATAGGTAATTTAGAGGCCCAATAGAAACCACTTCTATAATAACAATCCAGGGACATACAATAAACAGGCGGAATTAATCAATCAATATTTCATAAATACTAAGCAAAAAAGTTTAACAACATTTTGTGACCTCTTGAAAATATTTCACAATTCTAAAAATTAAAAAAATCTAAACATGCAATTGTGTTTCAGACTTCATTTTCATTGGTAAATGACATCTTGATTTTTTCAAAGGACGTTTTTGCAAAATTTAAGTTTGAAAATTTCAATGGAGTAACCCTATATGAAATACCTGTCTAATCCATAGGAACAATTTTTTATTTAAAAAAAATGAATAAACAAAATAATTAGTTCCCCGGTTAGTAACTTCCACTCTTCAAACGAGATTTTTTGACAAAAATTAGTATTCAATAGGAAAGCATACAAATCATAAGAGGCGATTAAATGAGGCGGTTCTAGGATGAGACTGCAATATCCGAAGTCCCGTTTCACAGCACATGTGGCACGATAAATATCCTTCCTTGCTCCAAGGCTATAAACGGCCAACATAGGCCTAAATTTGCACGTCCCCATATGAATAAAATATTTTCAAGAGGGATGAAAAACAAAATACACATGTACAACCATGCATTTATATAGCGAATATATGAACGTACACAGCTTATCTACAGCAGATTTCACCGCTGCCACCAAACGTGTAGCCTAATATGTCGCATCATATTGTCCAAGATATCCACCATATACAGGCTGTGGATAAAATATATGGTCAACAAGTGGAAAACATCACAAGTAGGCAGATAAAGAGAAAAGGGTAGCGGAAAAGTGAAGGTAGCAAATATTGATCAGCCTTATAAATCCGTCAAGGAATACAAAATTCCCATATACACCAAGCCCTAAGACCATAAATTGGGAATAGACTTAAGTCTAAGTTTAAAATTCAGCTAACTTGATAAATTATTTTCTTAAGCAAATAAGATTTTCAGTATATGCTTGCATTTGATTTCTTTTTAACATCCTGCAGTGTTTTAAACATCTGTGCTAAAATTCTTAGATATAGGTGATCAAAATGTTGACAAAATAGTTCTCTTCTCCTTCCATAGGGCTGAAAATTTGGTTGTCAACTTTCATTGAGATATATTATAATTTTTAACATGAAAAACATTTTTATCGAAAATCGTGAATCAGTCTCTTTAACGACAAAACCGTGAAGTTAACATCGTGTCAAACGTAATCA
>CAJDSM010005606.1:0-16564 GCA_903981925.1 Ostrea lurida | reverse complement strand
CGTAAAATCATTAAGATTGACATCATTGCATCAGATGAAGCGTAAACCGTTTGACCTTTGAGTCCAGAGATTCGGAAAGAAATATCAAATGGCAAAGGGTGAGGTAAGCATATCATTAATTCAAGAAAAATCTTGAGGTAGGTGTAAGGGAATGTCACTACCAATCTCCAGTCATTCAAGTAATTTTCAGTCATGCGCAGTTTGATTTCTGTCAAGTGATAAACAATAATGGCGGCAAGCAGTACAACGGTGGAGAATGACACAAGGCGCAAGAGTAGCAAGCAGTACAACGGTGGAGAATGACACAAAATATTTTAATACGACGGACGTTGTGGAAGATTTTGTGATATATCCTAGAAAATACATTTCATTTTCCACTAGCATCAGTATGAAACCAAGAAGAGCCATTGCGAGCTGAACGTCTACGATCCTTTGCCTTCGTTTTAGCAATTTCTCTCTTACCCTCAGTCGCTCTCCTACGCTCATCCCTGACTTCCAACTAACTATTCCATCTCCCTCTTCATCGTCAACATACTTTGTATATTTTCCGTTGGTTCTGTCTACTAACGGCAAATTTAGGTTTTCTAGGGTAAAGTCTCCACTCATTCTTAGTCTGGATTTTATGGCGTTGGATTAACGTAACTGAGTGACGTCATAAGCAATTGACGTCACCAGAGTATTGGCCCATGTGACAGAAAAAGAAAGGAGGGAAAATAGAAAAGAAAAACAAAGATCGTCTCTAGATTCTGTTCACAAGAGTAAATGAATATTTTAAGGAATTTTGAAAGAAAATGACATGTACATGTTGCTAGTAGTTCTGTTGGTTCATGAAAGCCTCGCTCTATTTCACTGCTGGCAGGCGCATGTACATAGCCAACCGCGAAAAAAGTAGAATTCGTATTTAAAAATATATACCGCTATATCATACCAGTAGTCTATCTAAGTACAATGTATACACGATAAAGTGGCAATATAAAACAATTTAGAAAAGAATTTTTGGGCAGTCGTTTTGAAAATTGACAAGAAGTTTTGTTTTATTCACAAAAAATATGTGATTCCATTGGTAAAATCAGAGTTTCCGGGAAATTTGCCCGAAGGCACCCACGAGGGCTTTGCTTTGGACCCGGTGGGGGCCAAACTCATATCTCGTATTTTGCATACACTGCATTTTCTTTCTAGCTGCACGCCTGGCTGATATTGTATTTCCAGACCAACCCACTCATCCGAAAAAAAAAAAGGGGGAGGGGGGGTCTAAAACGAACACGAAAACAAGGTACAAACGATTTTCATGGGTTTAGGTGAGTAATTATACTTCCAAAAACGATTATCAATTTATCGAGGTATAGTGGAAGAATTTAAAAAAGAGTAATTTGAGTACACGCATAATCAACTTTTAAGGCGGATCCTAGACCGGCGGACCGGGGGCGTGCCCCCCTGTTTGAAATGTTTTGGGGGTCTGTTTTTGTAAATTTTGACTGCATAACACGTATATACTTTAATTGTAGTTAACATGCAATGCTTACAATATGTATTTTATTCTCTACTCTCGCTACAAAAACATAAGGTATCAAAACAATCCCCAGACCCAGAAAATTGTACCGCGCCCCCGGTTTTACAATTCCTGGATCCGCCACAGATAATTGTTCTACATGTACCAAATGCAGTTTATGGTGTGAGGCTCGAGGACGCCGCTGACACCCGGGCGCTGACAAAACTTGTTTAAAGTTTTACAGTTTGTCACTTTATGAAAGAGTTAAGAATTACTTCAGGAAATGGACACGGTAATAAACTATTTATGAAATGCATGTTGCCATACAAAACTGCGAATTTGAAATCAGTGTAGGTATTTCTTTCATTATTCAACATGTACATAATCGCATAGCCTGTAGTTTAAAATCACAATTTGCAGGAGTTATTCCGCATGTATTGTATTTGATTCATGAAAAAGTTTTTCTATCATCATCATGGGCATTATTGATTTACAACTCATGAATTCGCCATGTTTTATGGTTGGTGTTGTCTTCATCCCACAGTTACTCATGACCAGGTATACATGTATATATATTTCATGGAAAATAAAAGTATTCTAAATAGCCTGCTTTTGACAGGTGATTCAGAGAATACGATTATTGGTCACAGTCACATATATATAGCTCAAGATAACCCCGGATTTCCACGAATCTTAAACGTAGTTGTTGTTAATCAGTCAAATGTAAATACAGCTTGTAGACAAAGTATACAATGTAATAAATATGTAATCTTATTATATACTTTCAATTTCATCTCCTCTTTTTCCTTTAGAAGTTTGCGGGCCAATATCACACGATATAGGCCCGGAAACTTTTCGGCCCGCAAGCTGACGTCATAATTGTACAAAAGTGGAAAATTGATTGTAACATCATAATTGTAGAGCACGTTTCTTAACGTTCCAGCTTTTTTCATGTTTTAAATCTTTAAATAGTCTGTTAACCCATTGAAAAAAGTGTTAAAAATAAAAATGTTAGTTTCTAAATGAAATTGAAAGTATATAATCTTTTGCATAGAAAAATATGACGACCTCGTTTTTTGTCGCGAACGGACCTCGCACGCTCTGTCCGTGTACGCGCCAAAAAACTCGGTCGTCATTTTTTCCCACACAAAGTCCATAACCTATAAGAAAGAATAGAAATTGTGCTAAATAGTACATGTACATTGGTATTTCTAATTTCAAAGGAATTCGTAGTAAATTTGCCCAAGTTACATAGTATATAGTTAGCGACAGCACTAATATCTCAGGGTCAGATGTAGATCAGTGTACTAGATTTCTACCCATACAGATCACCCTCTGTAATTATGTCTATAGAGACGTGCGAATAGTTCACAGTACTTAGGGACCAGGTGTGGGTCTCCTGCTCGAAAAGTTGAGGTAAGTTGCTACATATATGGAGAAGAGGAAACCGTTCCTACAACAGACAACAGAATCAGGACTCTCAAAACAGAGAAATAAAATCAGAACCCCACCCACCATCAGCAATAGAATCAGACCCTCACAGTCCCTCAACAATAGAATCAGAACCCCTGCGTCCCTCAACAATAGAATCAGACCCCCACCGTCCCTCAACAATAGAATCAGACCCCCTTCCTCCCTCAACAATAGAATCAGACCCCCTCCCATTCAACGGACAACAGAATCAGGAAACCCAAAATGGAGAATAGAATTGGCCACCCCTCTCAAAAATAGATTCCCCAAATCGAATCAGACTCCCATACCGATGAATGTAATACCCCCCCCCCCCCCCAAAAAACATAAAGTCAATGGAATCAAACAAGCAGACACCCCCTCCCCCGATTACACAAAACAAACATAAACATTAATAAGAATCCGAAATCCCTGCCTAATTAGACATAAAATTAGGATAACTAACAACCAAACCCACCTCACCCCCACCCAAGTGGAAAATAGAGCCCCCCCTCCCGAAGAATAGAATCCGACGCCCCTCAAATAAGCAATAGAAGCAGGACCCCTCCCCTTCGACAGAGAATATAATCAGAATCCCCCACCCCGCCAACCCCAAAAAAGTAGAATAGAATCGAATATTCCCTCCCTACAATTTTTTTTATATCATTAAAAAACATAGAATAAGCACCCCAATGAACGGACAATAGATTTTGGATATCCGTCTCCCCAAAATAAAACAAAGATCCGAAGTGTAAGCAGAAATTCCTTCCAAACGAAGAAATAGAATCAGACAAACACACACCCAACTTAGAATAGAATTACGAACTCTCCCGAGTGGGGAATTATATTAGGACTCCCTCCCGATGTACATGTAGAATATAATTAGGAACCTATACCAAACAGATAAAACACAATCAGCATTCCAGCAATCCCTCCCAACGAAGAAAACAAAATCAGCAATCCCTCCCCAACGGAGAAAATAGAATCAGCAATCCCTCCCAAACGGGAGAAATAGATCAGCAATCCCTCCCCAACGGAGAAAACAGATCAGCAATTCCCTCCCCAACGGAGAAAACAGAATCAGCAATTTATTTTTTAGCCGGGTACCACTGCTATAGCATGGCCTGCTCTGCGCATAGTAATCTGGAGCGGCCCCCCACAACCGCAAAATAACTTACACTCTTCATCATCAATCCATCGTACTTGGTTTTTAATGCTAAATCCAGTGATAGCTCTTTATAATTTCAAAACCATGTTGATAGTTTTAAAAACATTTGAAAGCGAAGAGATTTTGTAGCAGTGTACATAGCGGACAGTTTTAAAAGGAAACTTGTACTGAGTGAGCTAATAACTTTTCTGGCGATGATGTAGAGTGTCTATCTTGATCATGCAAGTTAAGCAACGGCGAGCATGGTAGCACCTGGATTTGGTGACCGCTACATGTTACACTTGAGAATGTTTCACTCATATGAGACGTCACCATTGCCGGTAAAGGACTGCAAAATTAGGTCTATGCCCTTTTCAAGAGGCAGAAGAGATCTTTATCGACAACACTTACTGTGACACCTGGCATATAAGATTCACATCAATGGGTTTTTTGTGTGTATGTGTGTGTGTGTTTTTTGTCTTTTGGTTTTGTTTTTTTTTTTCTTGTTATAGCGATAGCAATTCTCACTGAGTCTATATTTCTGATTATTTTTGCCCATGGCTAAATAGGGAAATAAATCTCCGATAAGATTTCTGTTAAATACACATCCATAAATCCTATTTTAAAATATGCTGTCCTTTCACTCGAATCAAATGATCGTCGTTCCACATATTTCTATTTGCTTTTGTGTTGCACAACCAGTGTCATTACCGTATGTTTACACAATCATTTTATGAAAATATACTTTGCAGTGTACACTGAGATAAAGCTTGTAGTTCAAAGTAAACAAGACCCCATATAAAAATAACCTTTTTATAAAATGCGTTTGTCTGTACACTGTGATTTTTTAAACCTTTAACAATTTCAAAATGCTATTCCGTTGGATATTATTTTGAATATTTCATTTCAGCCATTAACAATTCAGAATATATTGGTGGGCGTAGGCGCCATGTTAATTTGTCCCAAGGAGAAGGTGAAGATATGACGAACAGGAGATTCAATCTCATAAATCCTATAGGTCTACGGAAATACAGAATAAAGAGTTGGGCAAACACGGGCCCCTGGACATGCCAGAGGGTATGATCAAGCTGCCTAGGTGGGAGTAAGCATCCCTGTTGACTAGGTCCAACACCCGCTGTGGAGTCCCTTTTTCTCATGATCAGGTGAAAACGAAGTAACCTTATCCGAGTCGGCAGTTTAACCATACAATTATATCAATCTTCCAGCAAGTTCTGTTGCGTCTAAAAAAAGAAATGGGGCACCGCCAAAGCCAGGTACATTGCACGCCGACACATTTAATGGACCCGGGGTACTTAAATGCCATCGGTGAACAACTCATTTAAATTAAAATTGACCACAGTTCCCCCTTATAATAATGCACATGCTACGTAGGGCCGTTCAAAAAATACGTAGACTTTTGTCATAACTATTTTATTTACGTCATATTATAACCACATTGTGTGATATGTTTAACATAAATCAAACTAATTTTAATCAAAACTTCCCAATATAATTCGATATATCTAAAGTTGTTTCAAAGATTTAAAACTGTGAAAATGGGGTCAGGGATCACGGTCGGAATTTGGACTAATACAACTACACTATATATGTTTAATCGAATTCTGTTAACAAGAGATGCTCTAACGTATAAAGATATAAATACTTATGAGTTGCTTAAGCTACAGAATTCGTAATGTATTCACGAAGTTTAAAATTTTGAACGACAATGAATTTCGTACGTTTGGTAACAATTATTCATTGCTCGTGATGACAAAGCGAGTTATGTAATTCTCTAAAAAGTCATCAACGAAATGCGATTGATGAAATTCTTAACGATTCAGTAGGACATTTTGTTAACATAAGGATAATGTTGACTTTTGAATTGTTTATAAATCAATTTTGAAAAAAGGAGAGGCATTTTCTACGTATTTTTTTAATTGGCCTCGTACATATTTGTGATCTTTCTTTATCCAAGTTCATTAAAATCCGCCAAAGGTTTCGCAAGGAGTTGCGGAAGACAAAGTATTTTCATAGAAAAAACGCAAGCCTAATTCCTTTTGGAAGAACATCAAACGAGCATCCACCTTGTCCTATGCATATCTTCAACATTGCGATCTGTGTTTGTACACAAGTTCATCAAAACTCCCCAAGGTTTAAGAGGAGTTGCGAAGATAAAGTGAAAGGGACAGACAAACGGACGACAGCGGTATATACATGTACTAGTAGCATAATACGCCCGCCTTTTTATGTGGCGCGTATAAAAGATCAAGCCTTTTTAAAAATATGTTTATATCGAAATGTCATCTGTCCTGTTTTTAATGTACCGAATAATTAAGTGTTAGAGGCATAAACACGCTGACCACAGTTGTTTGTAATTGGTACGAATATGTTCACATTGAGTGGATATAAAGAATAATAATTTTCGGTACAATATATTTAGGTACTCATTATTTGGGCGCGAGCGCATGTGAAAAGTACTATTACACAGTTAAAATCTCGTGTATATCTCTATATATACACCCTATATAATAGATATAAGCGATTTATGTATAATCAATGGCTTTTAATACAAACAGACAAAAAATATAACTAAAGTTCTAGGTCATTATACTTTAAACATGTGATTGTATCAAGGGACTATAGAACAAACAGCTAATTTTTAAAAGAGTGTTTTTTAGCTTGAAATGCGCTGGTATATGAAATAAAGTAAAGCGATATTCGATGACACATTGTAAGCCACATGAAAATGAGATGTTTAAGCACTCTGGTTTTACATTTTATTTTTAGGGAATTGTTTTCTTTTTTCAAAAGTTTATCGATTAGGCAATCATCAATTCATAAATTTCAAAAGTTTATCTTTTGTTTTTCAACGTTGAAGAGGAAGAAACATAAGGAAAGAGCTTTTGTATATATTAGCTAAGGAATATATCTGGGTTATTACATTCAAGATTCATAGCGGTAAGCCTAGTTGCTAGGCTAGATATATGTAATTTGAACGCACCTGTATGAATTAACGGCTTTGTTATACCTACGTAGGGCTAGCCTAGATGTTGTTCAAGAATCGTGCGTTTACGAACCCTCGTCGTTAAGCCCGTTAGTTTAACCGAGCCCTAACGTAGCCGCTTTACCGAGCCCTACGTAGCCGCTACGATCTTCAGAACGCAGCGCCCCTCACTAAAGGTCATTTTGTACTGCACGTGACGCAAAAATCAACGGAGAGCAGCAGTAGCAGTATGTTTTTAACAGCGTTTTGATTTTGAAATTGTGTATTGTTCATGAATAATGGTCATCATCATTAAGATGACGCGCGGTTTTATTTTTGATTTGTTGTCCGCATGTGTCAATTTAGTGATGGATTTTCCACAATGTTAGACATATGATACATTGCTTATCTGGAAATTTTATGTACTTCTGTGACAATGAGGGCCCGTTTATGTCCATATTTATGTGCATAGGTGGATTTAGAGGGGTCCCTCTTCTTTGACCAAACACCATTGTTAGTCCCCTCTTTTCAACGCCCCCCCCCCCCTTTTTCTACAAATCCTGGATTCCGCCACTAATGTGAGGAACATAATAAATAGGTTACGACATTGCAGAATGTGTTCAAGGAGGAAATATATCTATACTATTAAATCAATCTGTTGTAAAAATTTTATAATCTGTACAATTTGTAAATTATTTTTGTTCTAAATAATCCAAGCAGGATGCCGTTGTGGCTTTGCGCATGCTTAAAAATAGAAAGAAGTATACGTGTACAACGAACGAGTTAACAATGACATAAATAATTTTTTGCGTGAGTGTAGCCATGCAAGCATTCTTTTTGTGAAAATAATGCATTTAGTATCGTATTTATTCAGAGAGACCAATTAGAATAGTTAAAGGACAGGTTAGTATTAAGTAATGTACGTAATATTCGAAAGTACTGAAATGTAAATGTTGCAATAATTGCAATTGTCGTGAACGTAACGTCACTCAAGATTTTTAATACAATAATAATTCGAAACGTTACAAGTGGAATTTCCGGCTCGTGTATAGTATTCACATTTTAAACCGTAGTCCTCCATTGATTTCTAAACATTTCCATAACAACCTAAGTCTCGATAAAGATCCGGTCCATTGCATAGTTTTGTGGAGAAACACGCCCGAATTCTAAAAATTATAAGTATACATTGCTAGGCGACGTGCTGTTTCTGAAATTACTCTAGTTATAGACTAGTGGTCAGAAATGCTTAATCAGCAGTGTCAATATTCTAGAGGCGAGCAATGACATCATGCCAACTGTATACTTTAGTATTCATAGCAGATAGAAGTTACACGCGGAATCCATGTCGTCTAACATATCCTAGGTCTAAGAATTGTTTTTGTTTTTATTCTTGTTTAAATGACCAACTGAAAACCAACTGAATTCTTCATCTAAATCTTGATATGCACTGAAAAAATAAATGATCTAATATACTAATATAAGCTTATGTATCACATGATATACGTAAAGTTTCTTTGCCATCTTTCCTCATTTCTGACAACATAGTGAGGCGCATTTTCTCNAGCTTATGTATCACATGATATACGTAAAGTTCCGTTGCCATCTTTCCTCATTTCTTACAACATAGTGAGGCGCATTTTCTTCCTAGAGGGCGCGTTACGCAAGCTTCACTTAACCTTTGTCAAAATAAAACATCCAGAGCTTGCATAGATACGTGGCAATTTAATCACAATATACATGCTGAAATCATGCAATGTGCACGTGGTAAGTACGCCGATAAAAACGAAAAAAATGGCTATATTTTGAGTAGACAATTCACGATAGTTATAACGTCAACCATTGAAAACTGAAATATGAGGGTTTTCAGTCAAAACCTGCAAATGGTGTCACGTGCGGGTGATGCATCAGTCAGAATTATGTTTATCGAATACATCATGTATAGCACTATGATGACTGGAGTTGCATTTGAATTCGTCCGCCTCTTATCATTTAACAGGTATAAGAAAAGGTGAAGATAATAAACAGTGATCAATCTCATTTACCCCATAGGGAATACAAAATTAGGAGCAGGGCAGACACGGACCCCTGAATACATAAGAGGTGGGATCAGACGCCTAGAAGGAGAAAGCATCCCCTGTCGACCGGCCACATCCATCGTGAGCCCATAGTCTTGATCAGATAAACGGAGTAATCCTCAGACAAAATCAGTGTATATAAAGAAAGGCCTAACAATGGGTATGAAACACGACAGACAACATTAGACCCAATGGCAGGTTGTATTGTCAAATAAAATTGTTGTAACGAATATAGAATTTTTCGAAATGTTGACCTCGAGCAAAATTTTTGAACCCCTGTAGAATTAACTTGCATGTATTTGTCAGTAACTGATCTCGATTTTGTGAGAAGAAAAAGATCTTAAGCAGAACATGTTCTTCCGTATAGAATCAGTTGAGAGACATAAACACAATATGCAAGTGAATATTGCTATTTGAATGTGGGGAAAGTTGACGATGGAGAAGTTGTAAAAGCTGAAGTCATCCCGTTTATCATAAAATTGGGGTTCCAATCGATACTCGATAGAATATCCAAATGTGAACAAGATATGGACTGCTGATGAATTTGCTTGTTGACTGGTAACTTCTACGAGCTTATTGGCTGCCGGTTAGTAAACAAAATGTAGTTGCTTGTTTTAATAGTCAGTACTGCCGTGTCTTTTATTTTGAGTTCCCTGAGATACATCGAATCAACATATGAATGGAATTGAACATTTTAGATAGACAGGACGTCGTCGATGTCTCTAAATGTTGAGTTAAAGGCCACCACAAGATATATCGTTTCTTCTCATGCAGAAGCTTTTGAATAGATTCTGCCTCGTGAGAATATAGAAGTAGGTCGGCAAATAAAGACGCGCAATCCGTACCCATAGGACTACCAACAAACGTTCGGAAGACGTGATTAACAAAGGCCACGTACATTTAAGGAATGAAGCTAATTTTGACCTAGGTTATACGATATAATCTAACTTGATGCAGTTTGCGCTTTATAATCCGCGAAGCGGATTAAATCAAAATTAAATTATTTGAAGATATTGTCAGTGAGGAACTCACACCTCTTTTGGATATCAAATCCACAGTACTTGTGCGTAGAATCAGAGTGGCGTTTAACAATGACTAATGCTTTCGTGTTTCATCTGTATAGAAAAAAGCATCTGTCTGTGATGTCCAAAAAGCAGTCTTTAATTTATCATGAGGAATAAATGTGTGAAGTGTTGAAGAGTTACTTATATGTTTTGATGCTGTTGATTTGTGAAAAGATTTACTAAAAGTTCTTTGAAATTATATAGCATCCACATTTGATTTACACACCGCTTCTCGCATATATGATGTGGTACAATATTTCTGACGTTTCTCCTTCAAAGCAGACGTCAATATTTCTGTGAGGAGCAAAGATGGGAGCTTGGTATATCATCTACTGGACCCATCATTATGTCTCTGTAATTTTTTTCTGAAGTTTTGAAATCCAATTGTCAACTGGAACAAATACATATTCCCAAGGTAACCTGTCTTTTTCCCCCCTCACTTCAGGTTTTAGATGGCATGCACTGTTATTTTAATGTATCTAATATGAGACTACATATTTCTATTATACACACTGCACGTTTTAATAATTCTGAAATGGTATAAAGTGTTCCTTTTCATAATAATGTTTAATGTTTTATCGTGAAAAATACATTTGTTATAATGTAAAGCGAACAACTATTTCCCTCTGCTTTTCTCGACACACGGGTTTGTTTACGTTGGGGATCAACTTCGCCCGAGTGAAAAAGTGAAGAAGACCACGATTACAACGATTTCAAACCACCTTTATGTAAATAATTAATTTATGGACAAATCAATTTTACATGCATTTAAACATTGCATGAAGTGTTTGTTATTTGTATTGGAGAAAAAGCCGCAAAGATAACTCAAATTCGTATAAGCATTTTTTTTTTCCTGTTCAAGAACGCAAAGTAAATATAAGAAAAGAATTTCAGTTTTGAACATACATGACAGTACATGTATGAATCGCAGCGCATCATGCCGGTTTACTTTTCCTGTAGCGCGCTAGCGGCGTATACCGGAGTGGACAGTTGCAGTTCATGAAGCGCGTTAGCAGCGTAAACCGGAGTGGACAGTTGCAGTTCATACCCTCATATATTTTCAAAAATGAAAACATTTTTTTTTTCAATTCTGTCAGAATGTCCAGTCATTAAAATAGACGTTATATGCGTGTACATGTATTTAACAAGCAGATTTGTGTTCCTGCGCGCACTGATTACAGTTGAAGAACGTTCCAAAAGAAACGTATATCATTACGATTTGTATATTATCAAAGGCAAAAACATCGAAGATGTGCATTTCCTTTTGATGAACTGGTTAGGATTAGTCAATGTTTTTAAAGGGCTCATGTGGCCATGGTGTTTATCTTATCAGCGCCCATTTGAAACGAACACAAAATGATTGTTGTCGTAGTTTTAAAGATTTATTACGTGAAACAAAACGTATATAGTACAAACACAGATATTGAATGAATTTATTTGTCAAACTACTCATCCAAACAAATCTGTCACATAAACAAACACCAGTTATCTTAATCTATCGGTGCCCAAAACAACAGTTAACTGCACTTTCAAATTATTTTCAAACTTTGAACAAAACACCAGAAACTGTTATCATTCGCATAGAATAGATTCCCCAGTGTGTATAATGTACGCGATACGTGCATTAATGGCTACTGGCAATGTTGTCTTTGAATTGGCAATATTAGCTAGCTTATTGAAAGAGAAAGTAGCTTTGTAATTTCAAAAACAAGATAACAATAGTCAAGCAGTAAATCAGGTGAAAACAACCTTCTTAACTTCATTATTTACAGAATACCTCTTCTGTCGAATTCAGATAAAATGGATTTTTTTTCATTTGCAGGAACAATGGTACGATTCCTTTTAAATGTTCTCTATATAGGATCGAAAAGGGTCATTTTCTGTACAGCCTTATCAAAGTGAAAAATCATTCCAACGAGTATATTGCCAATGGCCTTTAACAAACTATGAGCCACAAATCTCTTCTAATAATGAGCTTAATTCTTTAAACATTCCAGTCAAATTTAATCTCGATTTTGAAAAATTTTCCAGTGTAAATAAGAATGACAGGCAGCAAAACGTTTGAAGAACATATAAAAAAGGCACTGACATTGTGCTATATATCATTTGATACAGTATGCAAATAAAAAAAAGTCATGCAATGGCAGATCCACACTTTGATTCAATTGCATTTCTTTCCTTTCATCATTTATAATTATGAGACATTATTTTCTACAACCTCCTCTACACTCACGTCATAGGAAATGATTCTAAACTACAACAAATTGTATGTAGCAATACACACTAAAGGTACATGTCAATTTCAAGGTCACAGGAATAAGAAGCACGATATCATGTATACTTCATCATGATTTGGTCACATTTATTACAGGTGGTGATCTAGCGGTTCCTCAGTTTCTCAGTAACCAAATGCAACCACACAGTCTGACCTTTATACACCAAAAAGCACTTTTTAAAGCTGAGACAGAATATTTTCGGACAGCACTACAACAAAATATTACATGTAATGAAGGAGATGATTATTCTTCAGCGATTTTAAAATCCAACGTGCTGTCCCTGTATTGTATACTGATCTCCATAAGTATGTAATCAATGCATGTATTATCGGAATCATTATTGCAAGCACACGCTCTGGTACTACGTTATGAGACTGTCACACCGCCGCCACGTGAGAGGGGTAGCTGGACTGAAACACATCGCGAACATCTCGACATGTGTTGTTGGGGGATCGTGAGTGCCCGGATGGAGGATTTGGTGGTTTCACAGTGGGCCTTCCTCCATTTCCATTGTCTATTGTTTTATCAAACAGTTCCGGCTTATCTAGAATCGCTCCTCGTTCTCGCTTTTTGTGCTTGAATCTCCCAGACCGGGATATTGACAGTGTGTGTTTCAGTTTTTGTTTTTCGCGTTCCGCTTCCGTTAAGTGTGAATCTTCTCTTAAAGATTCTGCTCTTTTTAGCTCCTTTTGATATTCATCTTTTATGTCCTTTGATTTTGGTTTTGAGCGGCTCCAAAATTTGAACCAAGACATCGTGTTGTTGAAAGATGAGAATAATGAAGACACAAATATACTAATTCCAATCAGCGAGGACCAGAAAACTCACATCTTCAGCGTGTGTACTGAAATGGAAAAGGAAATGTTACTACGCATGGCACAATCAGAATATAATGTATTAATATTCCTCATTTACACAGATTGAATACACTGCATGTCGTGAAACCTGTTGAAGTTAGGCTGCGAAGAGAGAGTCACATATAGTGAATAAATTAAGTAGATTAGGATAACCCGGGTATAATCTCGCTCTGGATTTAAAGGCAAAGATTTCGTTATCGTCATGGATAAAAAAAAATTTATGATCCATGAAGAAGACACAAATATAAATGTATTTTATTTACCTTATACAGTGTCACTGAATCAAAGATAGATCAACAAGATTTTAAAGCCATGAAATCGCTCGTTAAACACAATCCTTCTCGCCAAAATCATAAAATCTTGCTGGTAATTTCTCCAATTCGCTTATGAGGAGTTGCGTAATTTTACAAATTCAAAAGAAAGTATTAGAGAATATAAGTAAACCACTGGGATCCAACGTTTTATTACACACATTCTGGATACTAAAGATTGACTTTCGATCGTTGACTTCGTACTTGTAAAGGATGGCCGTGCTCGAAAAGATTGGCAAAAGTTCACAAAACAAAATACCTACCCTATCTCTGTCAGAAACGAGTATATATAAACGTGAACTTGAATACTGCAATGTCTGTTCAATATTGAGGTCTAGCTGTGCAGTTGTATGATCCTTTTAAAAATTAAGCTTCAATATACATGTACCCATCCCCAATATAGTACACGGTGCCTGACTTGAATGTACGCCAATTTATTGTATACATTGGTTTTAACACATTAAGTAGAAATGGGAATTAATACATTTTTCTGCAGGTCAACGTTTTTGGAAGAATAGGTTAATAAATATACAAAGTGTAGAATATCTGTCAACACCAGATTGGTAAATAACATCCACGGGTACCCCTCCAAAATAAACCGTAAATCTAACCTACTCACTATTTTCCTGGTCCGTCCCTCCCGGTTCAGATCGTCTAAATACAAGCTCGTCGTGTACCTACAGGTGTACCTACAGGTAACTTCCCTAAATCAATGTCTACCTGCACAGGACAAAACCTTACACAATTATTCTTAAAGCTAGGAGTGCATAGGAACTCTTCTTTAAATGGAGGTTATATTGACAAGTCGCAGAGAGATAAGAGTGATAAATAGTACCGGTTGTATTTGTCAACTGAGGGTTTTTTTTCCTCTTATATTGTCAATACCCCATACATTATGTCAATACACAGGATTCTGTAGTGCACGTACAAATGGTATCCTGGAAGAAAGGGTCGTAGACCCTGTCAACTGAGCTCTTCAACTTCAGTCTTATCACAACGAACTGAGTGAAAGATAAATATCATTTAATTCCCTCCAATTCGAGTTTCAGGTAAATTGTATTTAACTTTTTCCTAGACACGTACAAGAATATATTATGTTCCTTTGTACACGCTCGGAAATCCCATTTTGGTCTGTGAATCATCGAACTTACATAACAGTTAAAAATAATGGTTGACATGCATTTGCCCTTGGTGATGAAGGCGCACTAAAGTCTCTCTAAGTTACAGGAGTGAAAAGAAATTCAACGTCTAACAATGATAGATCGTTTACTCCGTAAGATTATCTATACTTTGGACAAGACGTCTATCTCGGTACCCGGTAATTATGTGGGATTTCTTTCGGATTGAGAGAATAAACAAATCATCGGAGCGTTTTACAGCGTGGTTCAGCGTGATGATATTATCTGTACATTGGCTATTCTCCCGTTCCCTATCGATATCTAACCATACGCAACATAAACTACTGAATACCGTGATCATTTATGGAATAAATGAACAGATAAGATATTAAGATATGGTCTTTAGGGGGAAAATGTGATATGAAGACAAGATCGCGTTAGTTAATGGAAATTATTCATCTGAAGAAATTAATGCATTTCAGTATTTAAGAGTCGGGCTCGGTGTAATGAAATCACGTGACCGAAGTCCCCGAGGGGAGATTGTAGCAAATCCGCTTTTCTAATGTGACATCCTATAATCTTATTTGGTCTATTTACCAAATATTGAAGTTACTGTACTTTTATTTAAATATTGTTGGTAAGATAAGCCTCTGTTTTTGTCCAAGAACTCTTTAGAAAACGGTCTGTTTTTTTGTATTTACAAAAGTCAAAGGGTTCGTCATAAGAAACAAACACCTAAGTAAAACACTCTCCATTTTCTACCTATTCGCTATAAAGAGGTCTGTCTTAGATAAATTTTTTTTCAAGGTTAAACACGAGGACTTTTGGCATGAATACAAAAAACCCAAAAATTAAGGAAAAAAAAGAAAAAAACAACCGTTCAAAACTGGGTCTATCCAGATACACAATATTCAGTTTCTAGTTTCTGATTACTAGCAAGGGAACAACATATCGCGTGTTTTGAATATAAAATTGGGGTTGGTTATTCATCAAGAAACATCAAAGGACGAAAACACCCAATTTGAAAACGCAATTCAGCGAAGCTAGTTATGTCGTTCACTGCGGGTCATGCTTGTTCAGCGATGACTTATAATGTGCGAGTTGAAAATTATTATCCTATGTATGAATTATGTATAAAGCTCGTAAATAAATGCTTAACTCATCAGGAACTTGTATCTAAAATTTATTTGTATAACATCAAACGTTTATTAGTCATAGCAACCATGAAGAAAGAAAGGTGCAATATTCAATAAAACTGAATCCAAAATAAACAATTTCAAGCAGAATTTGTGTCCAATCATTTTTACGATGAGTGGTGGGTGGAAGTGTAATAAAAACGGATGTGTAAAGAATTTGTTTTAAAAACCATGACAGTGCAACGTTTTAGTATGAATTAACAATAACTATGGATTCTTTTGATGGGTAAAGGACCCCGACAGCTTTGGCATTTTCTTACTATATGCGCAATCATAACAATGAAAAATAGTACAAATCTATGATCGCATAGACTACTATCATTAATACCAAGTTCTACAAAAGTAAGACCACTTCATCCATCGTGTATGTTACTTGCTTGTCTGATAATTAAAAAGTATTTCTTTACATTTTGAATTTTGGAACCTATCATTTCCACAGTAGGTGCATTATATTGATCTCACAGTACCATGTCGTCACTTCTAAATTTATCAAAGATTTTTCTTTCTCTCAAAGCATCGCATATTAGTTACATGTACAATGTGGTGTCCGGTTTCACTACAGACGAAGAGGGGTTATTGAGCCATCCCCAAAGTAAATA
>CAJDSM010005598.1:13566-26730 GCA_903981925.1 Ostrea lurida | reverse complement strand
CTTCTTTGAAAGCCTGTAACATCCTCACATCTCTGTTTTGCAGTAGCCTGTCTCGATCTATAAATAACTGAGTCATACCCGTCTGAAAATGCTCTTGCTACTGAATCAAGTTGAGAGATAAATACAACCTGGTCATGCAAGCAATTAACATAGGGAATAGTTTGACTCATGAGGAATTGATAATATGTATCCACTTATGCTCTCATAATAAGGTAGCACATTTAGTGGTTTTTGCCCATTAACATTTGAGGTTCAAATATAACTCTAAATAGAAACCACGAGTCTTTGGAAGGACTGGGGGTATTCTTATTTTTATGTTCGAGTGCAATTGAGATAGACTGTGAGAATCATAAAGAATCAAACCACGCGTGGGTGTATATATATCAATCATGAAATAAAATAAGCGCGATGTTTTTATCTATACCTTGAAGATAAAACTGTTTGGGGGGGGTAGTTGTGTTCGTTTACATTGTCTCTAGTTTTTTTTTATTCTCAGTGACTCTATTTTTCTCAAATCCAAAATCTTTTAAATATTAATATGTTGGAAACAATGTCTATAATCTTGGCGTGAATTCAAATGCAAGCAATGAGCTCGCGTATACTTTTCAACAAACAATTAAGGGAAAAGCTTCCGTCCACTTGAAACTCAAGGTTGACATGCAGGCAATGATACTCCTATTTTTTAAGATTGATGCATGTTTGAAAACGCTCATTCACCAATTCCTGCATTTTAAAAAAAAAATCAGCTACTAGATTCGAAAATACAACCCCAACTGCACATATCTGTACATCTTGTTCAAACAGCTCAAATAGGTATTAAAACGCTCGACTCTCGATAGGCTCTGATATTGTTGTATAATGATCCATATTTCGCCCCTTTCTCTCTAACGAATTACCCAGACACATATAAGCATTTTCACGTCATTTACATCAAAAAGTTGATTTGTATCCCCCGGTGAGATGCGCTAATGAACTGCATGGAGCAACTACATTCCAATAAAGAAAATTTAAAGAAATGACGTCACAAATCACCAGTTCTCTCCGACATAGATCACAACAGAAAATCGGTAACAAAATATGTCGCTCGCAGACTTGTGTGAGGCGTTTTTCTCAAGTCAATGAGTATGTACAAAGTACCCAGTAGTCGCCGTCTCATAAGCTGTGGACGTACTATCTTTGAATAAACAGTATTTCAGCTTTTATCCTGTGACAGGCGGTAAGAACAGGCAAACTAAAGAGTTCTACGTGTCGTACTATTATCACAGAATTGCCCAGTTCAAACAGATCTGTACTTTAATATCAAAACGTTGATCATTGTCTGTGGATCTCATCAAAAGCAACTAATCGGCGACATTAATAATGCATCAGTTTGTACAGTTTAAGACTTGAAAACCTGCACCAATGATCGGAGTGAGCGGTTTTTGTTGGGGGGCGGGTGTATTTTTTTTTTTTTTTTTTTTTAGAAAATTGATTTTTCTATTTCCTTTGTTGCATTTCACATAAATGTGACATGCAAAGTTTCATTAAGTATGCTAATCATGATATAAGAAATTATGATAAGCACCAATCAAGTCACAAACTAATACTAAGAAAGCTTCCGACATAAATCTCTTAAGTCTCCTATACGGCATATCGTTGTGAAAATTTTTACACTGCGTATTATGTCCTGGGAACATCAGACCTAAGTGGGTACATGTAGCCTAAACCAAAATGTCTGCCAAACACATAACATTATATATAAACACAGTATTCCCAGAACAAAATTATTGTTCTAAGTTTCCTCGTAATTCTCAATGAATGAATTTGTGTTATGAATCGTATGACTTTGCCTTACAAGTATATGAAGACTTGCAACTGAGAAAACAAGAAATTTCTGGTGTCGTTGATTGCTTATGACCCGTCAATTATCAGTTTTTGGTCCCCAGACAAGGAACCAACGATGACACAGCGATCAAACATCATTTATATAATCTTATCAACAGAAATAAAACAGATTAATGTTACGCTGATAATACATGTAATAACACTTTCGTCCATCCAGTCTAGTCCCTTTGCTGGGGTTACGCCGAAAGGTGATATTGTGTTCCGTGGTGTTGTTTGGACTTATTTATAATGATCAAATCAAGAAAGGATTTTGAACCAGACCCCATATGATGATGAACATTCTTTTAAGTGTCACAGGTACAAATATAATGAATATTGTTGAGTATGAAATTATTGAGAACAGATTTTCATCATTTTCCAAACATCGAATAAATTATATATAGGATCTGGTCTCAACTCCATAAGGTCTGCAAAAGATTTATGGTTCAATATTCAAAACAAGTATCTGGGACACATTTTGCAGGTAGTATTAACTCTGAACTTAAGTCTTCAGAGTTCTTTTATATGATACCCGGGACTCCACGATTGTTCAAGAGTAATGCATTAGTTCATGTCAAGTGTATCCCTTTTATAGACAATTCCGACACTTTGCGAAGTTACGTCCTTGGCCGCCATCTTGCGATCAAAATCCTATTTCCGTAACATCTCGGCTTTCGTAACTTTTCTATTCGTTCTTTGAGATTTGGTGCAATTTTTATTAAGTCTTGACAATTGAAGCTAAACTACAAGAATCGCCGCTACAAGATGGGCGCATTCCGGAAAATTGTGTGGGACAATTTAATATCGCCTTTATTAAATCACAGTTGATAATATCTATACGCATTCGAATTTAAGGATAAAGAAAGAAATTATGGACTTTTTAACCGTTGAATTGACCTCTGGCTGAGCCAGACGCTCAGCAAAGGAGTTTAACGTTCGACAAGTCGAATTGGTTATAGACATACTTTCAATGCTAAGAAGGGCTATTTTTGGTGAAATGTTCATAGCTGATTATCAAGTATTTGCTCGTAACAAGTATTCGTGTCTCACTCGCCCCCTTGGGAAATGTTTCTATTTGATCTGTAACTGAGAAATCAAGGGCCTGGAGAGTTCGACTCTCACTATGATTAGAACAAGAAGACTCATTTGGGCCACAACATCGGCTCACTCTGCCAAACACTTGTTTGCTTCAACTAGAGAAAAGCAGAAAGTTGGGATCTTCCGAATGGGGTGGCCACTATATCGGAAACAGGCCAGATTCGGATGGTCTCTCCGTATTATATTTATCATAGACATATTCAATCGTTGTGAGTCCGTTATAACTGTAGTTGACAACAATGCAGTGGTAACATCCAACGGAGACGTACAAACCCGGGGCTTTCTGTGGTATGAGAAAGGGCTGAGTGGAGTGTATAACCGTCGTCGGCATGCTTTACGCATACGTTTGAACATTTGCAGTATAATCATGTTTAAGAGAACGGCAGAGAATATTTAACCTCCGGTGGGTTCGGGAATTGTGTAGAATGGTGAACGCTTTCTGGGATATTTTTTTTGCAGTATAACGGGCGAGAGAAAAAGCCCGTGGGTTCCGACGTATGTGTTTCGCACTATTTCAGATGTGATGGACTTAAAGTACTTTGTCAATTGCTTTTTCATCATCCTGTCTGTTCACACACACATACAGACAAACCGGGAGGATGGAGGGTAAAAACAGAAAAAAACAAGAGAAAGGGAAGAAAAATGGGGAAAAAAAGATGAAGACAGAGGTTACTCGATCCTGTTCTATGTCCACTACATCTGAAATAGTGACAAGGACTCACTCGTCCGGGAACCCGACCGGTCTTTCGTCTCCGTTTTCCTTCGCTTCAACGTGCGGGCTTCAACCCACGGGTTTGTCCTTTTTACGTTCTATCTTGGTCCTAGTTAACATCCAACTCGCTGGCAATGACTATCAACGTTCGAAAGAACTCCCACGGGTTTCCCCCTCGTCCGTTACACTGCACTTCAACGTTCGCCCCAGTTGAATGCAGTATACCTGACCACGTGGGGAACTTCCTGAGGGTTACCCGTAGTAGACTGGTTTCCTTCGTGGTGATCTCCATCGTGGGTTACCGTCATGTTTAGACTATGAGTGCGGCACAGTTCTATTGGTAATCCACAAACTTCTTGCTTTTTCTGGATACAACTGCAAAGTGTTCAGGTGAGTGATGGTGCACACGTGACCTCATCGAGGGTCTCTTTGTTTATGAAGAGTCTTACAAATCAGTGAGAGGTCGACATACTCAGTCTGCTCCTCTTCTGAGTGATTACTCGAGGTAGTGTCACAGTCAATTTACAAACATGATTGCCGCTCCCAAACTTGGAAACTCGTTCGTGCTATTCCTTTCTTGCTATATTCTTGAGGTATGGGTTTGACGCTGGCTTTGGTGACAAAGACGATGCCTGAACGGGAAGCGAACTTGGACCGAATCACTTTATAATCAGTATATCACAAAAATGACCCTTCCTTACATATGAATAGTATATGAACATGCCACACTTTGCGAACGTTACGGTCCCTTGCGGGTCCGCCAGAGGGTTCCAAATCGAGTAAAATCCAAAATTTCTTTTCTTTATCCTACCCAAAGCGGTAAGATATTACAACTGGTGTATTAATAGCGAATTATTAAGATGTCACTTCACAACAATTTTCCGGAATCGCCCATCTTGTGGGGGGGCTGGGGCAGGAATTAAAATTTTTAAATTGTAAGTATTTACGGTTCAATTTGGTCAACGATTAAGATAAATGTCAAAGTCTCAAAGATACAGATAGAAAAGTTACAGGCCATGTAGAAATTAGGCTTTTTTTGACTCGCAAACATGGCAGCCAAGCGAGGCGTACCAACTTGTCCGCAAAGTGTGATTTGTCTATATGAAGGGGGAATCAACTTGACGACATGAACATATAGTATAGCATTACTCCCTTGGAACTTGGTACCGGATCATTCCATAATAAGGTAACTCAAGACTTAAGTCAAGAATTTATCACTACTGCAAATGTTCCCAATATTTTTGACATATTGGATAACTCCATAATTTGCAGAATTTGGAATTTGGACCATCATAGCTTTTCAGTTGGAATAGATTGAGTTTCAATCATCTTTCATAACAATTTTAACATTATATTTTTGACTTAAGGAGAGTTTCAAATATCATAGATGGGGTCTGGTTCAAAAAAATCCTTCTGATTTGATCATAAAAATAACTCCAAGCAACAACGACAAATTCACACTTCGGCCTAACCCGCGCAAAAGGGGACGTAACTGGTGGCGAAAATTGTTATACATGATTTCGAAGAGACGAACTGTTACATCTAACCTTTGGGTTTGAATATTATTCTCTGTTGAATAGATATAAATGTTGTCGCTGTTGCATCTAATCGTTATCCCTTTGTGTGCGGGGACCAAAAACTGATCTAATTGACGTGTCATAACAAAACGACAACCAGAATTCTTTCTCAGTTGAAGTCCTTTTATCTTATCATCAAACTTAGGCAGGTCAATAATAACATTAACTCATAACACATAATTCTCATTGAATTCAACAGGAAATCTAAGAACTATAATGTTGTGTGTTTAAAATCTATATCATTTTTTGTTGCAACATTTGGTTTAGGCATGTACCACTAGCTGAATTCTCCCCGGAATATAGGCATGTAAAATGTTAAAAGCTGTGCACTCCGTCTCTTTAGGCAATTACAAGATTACGGTACATGCTCTTTCTTTTTTAATTAGTGGGTGACTGGTTGATTGCTTATTCACATATGTTTTATGTTCTTACATGAGATAGGATATACTTATCAAAATTGAAAACATTGCATTCATAGTTAAAATAGTGGAAATGGTCAACAAAGGAAATAAAAGCCATAATGTTTAAAAAAAAAAAAAAAAAAAAAAAAACAAAAAAAAAAAAAAAAATTCGCCATTAACGTTATCCCGTGCCCCTCGCTCCATACAAACCCTAGGTAGCTCAACTATCTGGTGCAAGTTGTTTCATAGTTAAAACCTGTAACAACCTGATGGCATTATATGGCGACCATAGTTGCTGTGTGATGTATGGACGCCATCCAAAATGGAAACGTTTATGAATAAAGTCCCAGACTGGTTTGAACATTTGTCCAATTCTGTGATCAAGTATAATATTTTTTTTTTTTGTTAGGCATTTTTTTTAATGTTCATTTATTTCTTTTTGATTGGTGTATATTCGTTATGATGTTTAGCATATAATTTTTTTTGTTCTTCTTTGTATTTTTTCTCACATCATGAACACGGCTTAGTGTTGGAGCCTGTTTACCTCGCTCGACCCGCTCGGACAGCCCGATATCAGGATGATCGAGGTAGGAAGCCGGCCTGTCAGTTATAGAGCTGAACTCTTTTTATTACAAAGATAGGCGGGTCCACAGCAGGAAGAACGGCTTGAATACCGCCTGTGGTATTTTAACAACTCCCATTGCTTTGAGACAAACGCTGTCACAGAACACCGTCTTGGCGGAACGGACCATATTTGTAACATGGTTTCTGTCGCGTATTAGTTGCTCGAAGGAATGCTGATATTTGTGACGATTACACATACTTTAAAATTTCATTGGAATGTTCTCCAGCATACTTAGCATTAAGAATGAACTTGAGCAGACCCCGGAAAAACACTGATAAGAACTAAACTGATCATTCTGCAGTTCGGGTTGTGATTAAAGTAGCTCGCGGGCCCTCGTACCCGGGGATATCTACGTGTTGGCATTATCAAATCTAACTTTTTGAGGAAGATTGTGTCGGCTTTTGTGGAGGTTGTTTAAGACGGCTGAAATGTCTTTTGTGTGGTAATTTTCAGAGAGGAAAGGGGCGCGTGGACATTATAACCACAATAGAGCTATCGAGATCGGGTTTTATTTACTCTATGAGTGGATCTAGAAATCGTACAGGTTATTCAGTTGGGTGTATTTTAATCTAGTAGCCTGAATTTTTTTTTAAAATGCACGAACTGGTGATGAGTTCAAACTGGGATCACATTAATAAAAAAATAGGATTATAATTGCTGATGGTCAACCTTGAGTTTTCAGTGACGGAACTTTTCCCTTAAATTTTTTTTTTGTATAGGCGGCATGCTTGCATTTGAAATCCCAAGATTACAACATGTTTCACAATTAATAGTTAAGCGATTTTGATTTATGAAAAATAGAGTCATGTGAGAATAAAAAAAACTAGACCGACATGTAAACAACACGACTCCCCCCCAAACGTTTTTTTTTTTCTATCTTCAATATATAGAAACACATCGCCTTATTTTATTTTTTCATGATTTGATATATATCACACACGCCTGTTTTTAATTTCTTTTCTCTTATGTATTCATCACATAGTCTCAAAATGCAACCTAATCTCGAAAACTAAATAAAAAAAAAAACCTCGGCACTTCCACATCTGCCTTTCTTATTTAGTGTTATAGTTGATCATAAATGTTAATCGGCAAACACGGTCCAAATTTCTAACCTTTCTAACAAATGGGATAATTTCTAAATTCTCTATAGTCAATCTTCCCAGCATTTTATTTTGCTGCTACTCGGTGTTTTTCTCACAACTGGATTCAAAGTAGCAAGAGTTTCAACGTATTACATTTTTAAAAATAAAAAAAATCGAGGACAGGCTAATGACAAAGCAATTAATGTTACACAGTAACGGCTTTCAAAAACAGTTTCTCCCCTACATGTCTGGATAAAGTACCATATACACCTTCGAGCGCAAAGGTGACGAAAGTACTTTTCATTCGCTGTCTAAATGCCAAAGGCACTCGTGAGAAACCATATATTCTAATTGCGATATAACTACATATGTTGGGATTTTTCAATACTCTTGTGAATAACATTCTGCTCCATATATGTACAATTCTAGATTCTGTAGCAGCTTAACACAACAAATGCCCTTGGCTCTCAATTGTTCAACTATGTCACCTTGGCCTGCATTGGTCATAAGAATATGGTTCACGGTGGCTTGACCGGTCCAACAGGATGCTTACTCCTCCTAGCACCTAATCCACCTCTGGTGTGTTAAGGGGTCAGTGTTTGCCCACTTTTGTTTTTGGTCATTCGATTTGGGACTACGAATTGTTCATGTTCGTTATCTTTGTCTTTACATCTTGTGATTTTCAAAATTCTTTTAATCATCTTTTATCCATGAAAGTTTTGACTCCTAACGTTAGGCTCCCAACTTTTCCCCAAAGAATCACTACCTTACTGAAATCAATTCACATGTGCATACTGACATGATCTCGCTTTCTGAGTAATGACCAAGGTCACACATCATGGTATGATATGAAGTCATGCACACAAATTTAATAGTTCAGGGAGATATTAATAGGTAAAGTTTTATAAAAATGTGGGTAAAACTCAAGGTGACAGGGTAATAAGTATATCAATGATTTTGCCTAAAGAGTCTATTTGCAGAATAATGCAATATCTACCGTTGAATGAGATTTTATCAAAAAGCATAGGCCCACTCCTGGTAAATATCACAAAGTCAACTCGTGAATATTAAGGTTTTTGCCAATAAGAAGCCTACTAGTATATATATCGAATTTATAAAAACCCTACTTAATGGAGGGGGCATGATTCGAACAGATTTGAATCTTGCAATTTCATCAGGAACTTTAACGAAGGTTTGAACTTTTCTGCATTTGGTTAATGATTGTCCCTAGATACTCACAGAACGAGAACTTTGATTGTGGCCGCGCCACCTCTTACCCGGAGGTCATAATTTGATCAATACTTTGAATACTGCAATAGTGTCCGTAGAATTTCTTTTCAAATTTGCAAACTTCCTGGCCCACTTGTTTTCAACATGATCCCTTTCCTATTTTTGTATGTTCCGTGATCACCTCCCATTCGTCAATGGGCTCGACCCTTATTTGAACAAATTTGAATAAATGATCTTGTAGATCTACCCAAGTTTGGACTCGAGTAATTTTGGAGATGGACATATTGAAGTTTGTAGACAGTTTATTTTTTTTCAAAAACATTCAATAATTTTCGCCTGATATATCCGCGCAATGTCTCAGAGCATGTGGCTCCAAACAATAAAGTTACATTTATAAGAGCATGTCACCACAATATACGTCCATGTGTCTCCGCAACGCGTCATTTGCAGGAACTATTTTTCACTCTGGTATTAAAAAGGAGTTTCGTACATTTGTGATCCGAACTATGTTAATGTTATTCGTGAAAGCTCAAACGCATTTTGTGGGATTTTTTCCAATCAACGTAACTGTTTACATGTTTACATGTACTAGCTAGACACAAATAAAAACGCCAATCCTGATTAATTTCTGTAACCATCTGTCTTACGACATTCAATGAATATTTCATTAAGTGGAATCTAATTAGTGATTAAGCGGGCACTTTGCTACGCAATATCCTGTATAATGGTGGTCAAATACGATACAAATAACCATGCATGTTCGGTCGATCAAATGGATTGTTGGTTGGATGTCAATGGCTCTATCTATCTTAAACAAGCTTAACGGACACGTTTGTAGATCCTTCTAATATGTTTGAAACAGTGATTGTCGGTTCGGGTCCCTGTCATTCAAACCAAATAATCAGAGACACGGATTCCATATTAATTTAACCCATTTCCTCGAAGTTCTCACTGACGTTCCCATGATACTCACAAGAAATAAAAGATAAGATTGTTTTCACTATAAGTTCATGGATAAGCATTCCATATCACAGCCCGCTTAAGGATTTTTAACTTCTCACCATTTCTCAGGGTAACAACAAAAATTGTAATATGTAAATATTTTATTTTCAAAAGATCAAAATAATATTAATTTGAATACAGTACTCACTTCTAGAAACCACCTAAATACTTGATCTTTTGTATGTGAAATACTGCGTGTCATTAAGAATGGTAATGAAATAATTATTCTAACATGCTAAATTGCGCTAGCTGCAGTATCTCTTCGACGTACCGGATGCTGTTTAATGAATATCACTGAAAGGGGTGGGGTAGAATAACACTCCTGTTACAAGAGGCCCATGGGCTAACATCGCTCACCTGAGTGACCTTGCCTGGCCAGGCAGTGGTGATTTTAGAAAACGAATTTTCAAGTTTCCTTAAACTGACCCAGTGGTTCCGTAGAGAAGAACATTTTACAAAACTTTGATCCCCTGTGTGGCCTTGCCTCCGGGAGGTATGATCTGATCAAATTTGATTCTACTTATATCAGTGAAGCCTTAAGGTAAATATGTTGTCTTTTGGTCTTTTTTGACAATTTTTTAAATGTACATGTATATTTTAAGTCAAACTTTGATCCCCTATTGTGTGCCCCCACTATACCCTGGGAGGGGGGGGTCATGATTTGATACAAACTTGAATCCTCCACTATCTCAGGAAGCTTTCGTATTAACATTTTCAGCTTTCTGGGTCAGTGGTTCTGAGAAGATCTTTTTAAAGTTTCCCCTATATAATTCATATGTTAAACTTGGATTCCGGCCTGTACCCCTGGGCGGTATGATTTGGAACAAACTTGATTTCCCTCTAAATTAGGAATGCTGTCATAATAAATTTCCAGCTTTTATTGCCAAGTATTTCTTGTTGAGAAGATTTTTAATTATTTCCCTATTAATCATATGAAACTTTGTTACTCGTTTTTTGATCGGAAATGCTTGACATTTATATGGAAGCTTCTGATGTATGGGGAGATTCAAGTTTGTTCACCAATGATCCCCGGGGTACGATGGGTCCGACAATTGGGGATCGAAAGTTTGACACTATGATGGTATGGAAATCTTTAATAAATCTTCTCGAAAGAACACAACTGTGTCCAGGAATAGCTGAATTTTATATGGAATGCTTTCCTGGAAGTATAGAGAAGATTTCAAGTTGTTCAAATCATGACCCCCGGGGTATGATTGGGGCCACATAGGGGTCAAAGTTTTACATATGATTATTAGGGAAAATCTTTAAAAATCTTCTTCTCAAGAACCACTGGGCCAGGAAGTGAAATTTATATGGAACCTTTTCTGATATAGAAGGAGATTCAAGTTTTTTCAAGAATCATGACCCTGGGGGTACGATGGGGCCACAATAGGGGATCAAGTTTTACATATGATTATATAGGAAATCTTAAGAATCTGCTTCTCAAGAACCACTGGCAGGATAGCTGAAATTTATATGCGAACCTTCCCTGAATATAGAGGAGTATTCAGTTTTGTTCAATTCATGACCCCCGGGTACTGATGGGGCCCCAATTGGGGATCAAAATTTTTACGGTATGATTATATTAGTGGAAAATCTTTAAAATCGTCTTCTCAAGAACCACTGGGCCAGAAGAGCATCCTGATATAGTGAAGAAGATAAAAGTTTGTTTTAAATTCAAATGACCAACGGGGGTAATGTGGGGCCACAGATGAGGGATCAATATTTTACATGCAAATAATGGGAAATTCTTTTAACAAAAATCTTCTTTATTGAACGAAGACGGAGTGGATATTTACCTGATAAGCTTACCTGATTGGATGTAGATTAAGTTTGTTTAGTAATGCACCCTTCCCCTCTCGAGGTTGCGTGGGGGACCACAAATAGGGGATAAAGTTGCTACTACTGCTTCTTCTTGGGAAGCCAGTGCTGAGGTGAGGCGGATGTGGCCCAGTGGGCCTCTTTGTTATTAAAGTAATATCCTCTCATAGATATAGGCACCTTTCAAGAAGTTATACTTAGCTGAACATTCCAAGATAATTCGTCCGTTGATGCGACTGTGGCGTGGTCTAATTGTTGAAGAATACATTGTGGGTACTGAACTGCTGAATGCTTACTAATCAAACTGGACCCGAATTTCCTCGCGTTTTACTCGTCGAACATGACGATCTGCATTTCAAAAAGTGAACGAAAATTACTAATCATAAATTATTGGGTTTAAAATATCTTCGTTCGTAAGAATGCATGCGCTCAACATTATTGTTACTGATCATACGCTGAACAAGCTCTTGCTTACTGAATCAGTTGAGAGATAAATACACCGTATGCAGGCAATAACATGGGAAGTTGACTATGAGGAATTTGAAATTATCCCATTTGTTATAAAGGTGAATTTTTGTTTGCCATTAACAGTTATGTTCAATATAACATCTAAATAAGAAGCAGATGTGGAAGACTGGGGGTTTTATTTTAGTTCGAGTGCATTGAGATGTGTAAAATCATAAGATAAAACAGGTGGGGGTATATATATCAAATCATGAAATAAAATAAGGCGATGTTTTTATATATATTGAGATAAAACGGTTTGGGGGGATGTTGTTACATGTCTCTAGTTTTTTTTATTCTCAGTGACTCCATTTTTCATGAATCAAAATCTTAACTATCNTATATATATTGAGATAAAACGGTTTGGGGGGGGGGGTGTTGTGTTGTTACATGTCTCTAGTTTTTTTTTATTCTCAGTGACTCTATTTTTCATAAATCAAAATCTTAACTATTAATTGTGAAACATGTCATAATCTTGGCGATTCAAATGCAAGCAATGCGCTATACAAAAAATGAAGGGAAAAGCTTCCGTCACTGAAAACTCAAGGTTGACATCAGCAATATATCCTATTTTTAATTTATCAGTTTGAAAACTCATCACCAGTTCTGCATTTTTTAAAAATCAGCTACTATTCTAAAAGCAAAAGATTCAAAATACACCCCAACTGAATAACTGTACATCTTGTCCACTCAATAAGGTAATAAACGTCGATCTCGATAGCTCTATTGTGTATAATGTCCATCCGCCCCTTTCCTCTCTAAGAATTACCACACAAAAAGTATTTTCACGTCATTAACATCAAAAGTTGATTTGTATGCTCCCCGGTGAGGGCGCTATAATTGCATGGAGATACTTCCAATAGAAATTTAAAGATGACGTCACAAATCAGCAGTTCCTCTCGACAAGATAACAGAAAACGGTACAAAATATGTCCGTCGCAGACTTGTGTGAGGCGTTTTTCTCAAGCAATGAGTTGTAAAAGTACCAGTATCAGCCGTCTCACGCTGTGACGTACTATCTTTGTATAAAAGAGTTCAGCTTTAACTGTGACAGGCGGTAAACAGGCAAACTAAGAGTTCTATGTGTAATATATTATCACAGAATTGACAAGTTCAACAGTCTGTACTTTTATCAAAACGTTGATCATTTGATGGGTCATCAGCAACTATGGCGACCATTATATGCATCAGTTGTACAGTTTAAACTTGAAAACTGCACATGATGGAGTGAGCGGTTTTGTTGGGGGGG
>CAJDSM010005598.1:0-13541 GCA_903981925.1 Ostrea lurida | reverse complement strand
GGGGTTGGTTGTACATTTATATATTTTTTTTTTTTTTTTTTTTTTTTTTTTAGAAAATTGATGCCTTTTAGTATTTCCTTTGTTGCATTCACATAAATGTGGACATGCAAGTTAATTTCTTAAGTATGCTAATCAGTGATATAAGAATTATGATAAGCACATCAAGTCACAACTATAAAGAGTTCCGATAAATCCTCTTAAGTCTCCATATACGGACATGATCGTTGTAAAATTTTTACACTGCTATATGGGCGTGGGAAGGGCGGGGGGGGGATCGAGACTAAGTGGTACAACGGTGTTCAGCCTAAACCAAAATGTGCCAAACATGAATAATATAGTAACACGTACCAACTAAAATTAATGTCTAGATTGTCCTGTAATCTCAATCGGAATGAATTTGTGTTATGAATGTATGACTTGCCTTAGAAGTATTGAAGACTTGCAACTGAAGAAAAAAAATTTCTGGTGTCGTTGTTGCTTAGACCGTCAATTTCAGTTTTTGGATCCCCAGACACAGGAACACGATGACAACAGCGAGTCAAACAATCTTCGTGATAACTATTAACAGGAATAACAAGAGTTAATGACAGTCAAAATACATGGTAATACATTTGCGGCTCACAGTTACGTCCTGGGGTCTCCGGGGTTAAGCCGAACTCGCCTGAGGAACCATACTGTCTATCGCTCATTTTGACAAACAAAAATGAGTATTCTATAATAATCGTTGTAAACCTTAGAATCAGCTCTATCATAATTACATTGTTCTATAACGTCAACAATAATGGAACGTAGAGATATACAGCAGTTATTTTCTGTCTAACATCTCCTTAACGTCTTAAATTGATCACAACATCTATCGTCCATAACCAATGACAGCGCACCCTCAACCTGCATGTGACGCAAATCTTTACAATTGAGAAATGAGAAGCAGCAAAGAATGGGTCCGGGCGACATCACGCAATCAGCTACAAATAATTAGTTTGACTTTTATTCGTCATATTTTGATTTAACAAACACGACGAATAATAACAGGAGAGCGTAGACAGTACAAATTAAAATGCAGAGATATCACACGGTTATAACCGTTGTAAAAGTATGTTCACATGAATGCTTGAAAGAACAGAAATAATAACAATCAGCAGAAACCCTAAATCACGATCTTAGATGGAGATAGAACATGAGTGTCTTTAACACTTGTGACAAATTGTATAGAGAAAGCTTAGAAACTATTTGTATTGTTCTATGGAGATTTTTAATTATAAACAGTAAGTGTATTCTCTCTGAAATGTTAGCGTTTTTATTTCTTGAAAAAAAGGGTAAATAGAAAGTTAAAAATCGGCACTTCGATAAAAACATATTAAAATGCATTAATTTAATGTGATTTATCCTTTTAACAATTGCTAAAATGATTATGGCTAGTCCACGTTTAAACTATTTGCTGATGATTGTATCAGGGATTCGGTAGAAGTTTGCTTCTAGAGTTGTGGATATAGGACATGCAAGACAGTTTATCAAAAAGTAAAATTCTGTATTTTTGTACGATTTCTCCTTTGAATTTTTGAATTTTAAAGCTTTAATGTGTGAAGATTGTGATGGCTCTTAATTATAAGGAATATTTTGTGCCATTACAAAGCGTGTATCGAAGGGCTATTTATTCGCTCACGCAGTATAAGGACGTATGGGAAGATATGACCTCAGTTTCAACGTCCATGTTACCGATTGAAAGCCTTTTTATAATGATATAATAAGTTATAAAACGTATCTCATTTTCCAATACACTATGGGTCATTGAGGAAATCAGTGATTCTAGTGTCAGTATTCCAGTCACAAATGTTGAAACGCCGTAGTTATAGTAATACTAAAACACAGCAAGCGTTTCCAACGTCAATCACATAAAGCCAATCCATAACATACTAGCATAGGATTTAATTTTGTCCCTCCAAAACCAGGAGTAAGTAGGTCCCCAACCGATTCCAAGTATAACAATACGGAAGGAACTGTGAATCTGCATTGACTATTTTAAACCTCGAGGCAGGGCTACAGACAACAAGTTGAGCTCTTCTGGGGGTCTATCAACGATGGACACAGTTTAAAAATTGGCATCAGACATTTTCTCAGAACTACTAAAATGGGTCGTTCCTAGTTTGGCAATCATATTTGCTCAACAGTCATTAGGGTATACTTGGAATTCCGTCTAGAGGCCTTTTTTCAAAGTAGGGTGAGGCACAGCCCACCATACTTGTTTAGAACTAATGCTCTTGTAATCGCGTTGAAATCTTCTTACCTCAACTATGGACAGAATATACTCATCGTACATCACGTATCTTAAGATAAACGAGATCTTTCAACAGGGGATGCTTACTCCTCCTAGGAACACTTGAATCAATGATTTTGTGGATCACGTATAGGAACTTTGAGATTGAGATCACTGTTCCTTCTATTCTTCACACTTTTCATTGTAGCATTTGGGTAGGTGTAGTACATATAAGTATATACTACTACTAATTGCCTAAGAACCTTATAATATTTCAGTCGCTGATCAATCCATCACTATACAAAGAGGTCAATCTTTAAATATTCAAAAGAATATCTCATATACTAGGAAATCGTTAGACGTACACTCACAAGGTCACAAAATTATTGTTACAAAAGGAGTATTGAAGTTCAGTGAAATTTAAAACCTCTGTCAATCGGTATCCCTTTAACGCTCCAAAATACAATAACATCTGAAATACTTGTAGTCGGAAAATTGCATCAAAAATACGATCAATCTTATTCACTTGAAACGGTACCACGAAAGGCAGGGTTCAGTTGAATGTACATGATCATCAGTGAAAGAAACGTAGTCTAAAAAAAAAGTAATAAGCTATAAACATCTGCAATGATTCTTAATTTTCGATTCTATAAACTTATAGCTTATCATCGATAACAAATAGAGATGACTAAACACCCCAGACCATAATATTTATAATGCACATAAACAGAGGTCACAAGAAATCAGATTTCAATCAGAGAGTGAGCATATTCCACATGGCCGCACCCTCAGCATCAAAATAGTATTTAGGATATTTTTTTGGGGAAAAAACCACCTGACTAGTGTTTGCCCATTCTTATGAATTTCCATATTTGCCCTACATGTATTTTTTAAATGTCAGATAAAGTTTCATAGCTTAGGAATATTTTAAAGGTCAAAGTAACATTGGTGAACGGAACCTCGGAGTTCTCTTTCTTCCAATATTAAAAGGTCACCGCTGAAGATTTCTTAAATGTGTTCTTTTAGTATTCTCTTTTTGAAAATCACTGTGAATCAATATTAGCCGTTTAATAGAGACATCAAATCGCGATTCTAAATTAGCCATAATATGGTACAAAAGGGTAAAAAACCACCAGAAATATTAATAATGTTTAAACTGGAAATACATCTGTGAGTGATAAGGAGAAAGAAAACTTTTCTATGGAAAACCAAATTAATGTGCTATAACTACATAGAACTAGTGTGTGTTAATTTACTGCACCAACATCATATAGCTCTCATGAAAAAATGCAAAAAGTTGTATCATAATGTTCTAATTTCCAAATGAAAAGGTCGCCTGGATTTGTATTCCTGGAGTTTGGTGCCATCATTATAGAGGTTTAAAGTTGTGCAAAATATACCACACCTATTTGAACATATTATAGAGAAGGTTTGCTTCAACCAATCATTGAGAATTCCACAAAAGATATAGGGGTCTCCTAACTTTGAGGGTCCCAATCATCTACAAGAAGAGACTACAAACTATTTATATATATGGAGTAGATCAAGCAAAACCAGAATGAGTAATCTCCTCGAGGGCGAGACGCAAGGGAATTGTGTCTTCACTTGTGTTTGTTTGGAGCTTATTTTATGATCAAATCAGAAGGTAGTTTGAAACTCAGACACCAAGGCCGATATGATATGGAAAACGGATTCTTAAGAAGCAAAATATGAATATGTATATGAAATGATTGAGAATCGCAATCATCCCTACACACCAACACTGATAAAATTATATCGTCACTGTCCAGTCTTGTTTATGTTTTTCAATATTCAAGCTACTTGGACTTATATGGGTAGCTGAAATTCCTGACGACTTACACGCACTACTAATTGAAGGTTCACTTTATATGATCCCGAGTGGACCCGTGGGCCAAAGAGTAATAGAGGCACATTATGTGATACAATGTCAAAGTGTTTCCCCACATCTCTTTTTAGACTAATCCACACTTATTGGACGAAGTAAACTACGGCGGTCCGTTGTCCGCCATTTCCGTTAGTTAATACCTGCGAGGTAAAAAGTTCCATTTTCTCTACAGGGACTGGCCCTTATGGGTAACTTATTCACTATCTGTAATATCTTTGAGATGGTTTTACAATTTTGTATACGTCAATCGAGAACTTAAACTACAATAAATGCCCCAAAGTGGGGGCACGCCATAATACCCCACCCTCGGAAAAGGTTGTGTGACCAACTCTTTAGAAATTCGCTATAACTAAATCAACACAGCTTCGTAGGTATATCTTAACAAGTTTGGTTAGAGAGCTAGGATAAGAAGAAATTTTTGACTTTTACTCGATTGACCTCTGGCTCGACCGACCCGCAATCGACACAGAGGACGAACGCTTCGCAAAGTGTGATTGGTCATAACAATAGGACAGAACCTGCATTCAATGTCGTAAGAAAGGGTCAAATGTTTTTGGTTGAATTTATAAGCTGGGATATATCAAGTTTATTACGGGCTAATACCAATGTTTCGTGGTCTCCCACACGCTCAGAAAGCTTAGGGGCAATGATCGTTATTGGTCTTTAGGGAAAAAACTCAACGATAAATCGGCAATCAATCAACCTAAAGGACTTGGCAGGATTTTGGTGAAACATCGGGAGTGGTTAGCAGTGAATATCAAGGGGCCTGAGAGTGACGATAACACTCTCACCATAGAGTTAAACAGAGAAACTCGCAATAGGGACCAGCATCAGCTCACCTGTAGACACTTTGCTTCATAAGGGAAGTCAAGAACACGTATTGTGGATTTTACAAATGGCCACTTCATTGTAGTAGCGTAACCCACGGATGTTCTCTCCAGTTATACTCATTCAGACGATTGAATGCCAGTATACGGGAAGAGAATAATCCGTGGGTTCCGTAATCCTGTTTGGAGAGACGCCAGTAAATACAAAATCCGGGAGCAGAAGGAAACACCCCGTGGTTCTGTACGTTCTCGCACTCGCAAGTATAAAAGTACGGGAGAGAAACCCGTGGGTTCCGAACGTTCAAATGCAAGTATAATACGGAGAGAAAACCCGTGGTTTCCGACGATATGTCCATTTAAATGATTCACAGAGTTTATAGGATCTAAATTGCTACACTCTGTCATATTCTATAGGTCAACAAATAAACATGCTGTCATCAATGAATGAAGAAAATAAGACTATAGATCAAAGATACTAAAGCAGAGGGACTCACATAAAAGTATGGACAATGGCGGATTAGTGGTCAATGCACTAGCTCTTTGGGGTTCTAAAGTTCATATCGCTGTGTCTGATCAATATTCATCAGGGTTATGTCTTGATAGACTATCCTAATCCTAATAACCATCACAATAAAGAAAAACAAAGAGTTATTTGGCGCAATCGACAAGGGGACCCCTGGGGCCGGGGGTCCATGCAAGGTAAGGGAATTCAGGTGCCTTAAGTGAAGGAGTAAGCACATCCACCCAAGAGCTGACACACGTCACACCCAGAAAATATATGGTATTGAGGGTAGACATGTCGATAGTTACAACAAATCTTGGGTTAGAATACCAGGAATTTTTAACAGCCGGTTGGCAGTCAATCATGCGGCCCAGAGGTGCTGCTCAAAGTGCAAGTCAATGAACTGTCTCAAACACCAAGAACACAGGAAATATTCTGGGTTTTGAGGATGGGAATCGGGATCATGATCAATATGTAAAGGATATAGGTCAGAAAAAACTGTAACGCGGATTTACCACCGTTATATCATTCGCCATGTGTCTTCCTAAGTGATCGCCTTCCAGGTAAAACCATGTTTTAATACAATACCCAACAATAAAACCGTTGGAGTACTTTTCTGTTTACTTATATGGATCAGTTTCAGGTAATTTCTAAGGTCTGATAAAACTACAATTAACGGCTGAAATCACTGTAATATTCATAGCAATGTCACTTGTCACCATTGAGATCACTACCATACAATTGAAGTTTCCCTCTGATGGAGAAGAAAAGCCATTTCCTCACGCAAAGATCAAAATTCTCAAGTTTGCGAGAGTAACCCAGATAACGTTCTCAGGTGATGGCTTTCTTGGATATCAGAGAGAAAGGAGAATGCTGATTATGAATCGGCTCTAACTAAAGGCAAGTAAATTTATGAGTTATTACATAAGCAGTTTGACACATTTAATTGGCAAGCTTATGTTTTCGCCAAAAATAATTCTGTTCACTTTTTCTACTACTTTCAGACCAGAAAATGACAAAATGTGCACGGCATTATACCCGACCATAAATAAATATGACCGACTCAAATATAAAGGAACAAACTAATCATCCTTCCTGTATGCAATGATGCAGACCCTTTGGTTGTTCGAATTAACACGTTTTACGAGAAAAGCCGTCGTCCACGCATAGGTGTGAAATTGGGCAGGGAGTTTATTACAAGGAACCAGACTTATTACACAATAACCACTATTTGGTACCTCTATCGTGCTCCTAAGAGCAGGAGCACCCACACATAGATCTAGAATGCCTGGAGTAGAATTGAACAATTTCATTATAACACCAGGGAAAAGACATTTGGAACATAGATAAGAGCACCTTCCATTTATCTGCCTTACTTAAAAGAAACCCGCATGGGATACGTGCCACCTAAGTCTTGTGGAAAAACTCCGAGCTGCAAAAAACATACCACATTGTCAATGGAAGTGAAAAATATATACTCAAAACACGGGTTGAAAAGAGAATAGTCTACCAATGAACACGATGCCTGAATATACGAGTAATCATAAAAAAACTTAGGGAAAAAATAAAAAATTAATGTCAAATGTGAGATGATTTTCAGAATGTGCCACTCGTGCGAGAATAACACAAGACGAATACATTTCTATGAGGGAACATAATATTACACAGAATTTATTGGTGACTTTCAAATTAGAAGGGTATCTCACTTGTGAATCGATGTCAGGCCTAACAACTATGAAAACGACCAACCAGGATGTGATTTTTCAACGTGTGGTCCTCAAGATGTCTCTAGGGAATATTGCTAACAACCACAATAGTGACAATTTCATGGGGAAGGTTAACGATGGAGTGAGAAGTTCATAGAAAAGATTAACCCTGGGCTTTTTACATACTTCTGTTTATAGACAACACAAGGCATGTATTTCAAGACATGAGGTTCTTATGTATTATCTTACTTAGAGTCTTCTGATCTTATGTATTCTCTGTTTACCTGGCATACTTAGTCACACAATATAGTTATAACAATTTTTAAAGCTGTCAATAAGTTTAACTAATATGGAATCCACAATTTTTGGGCTAGATAAAATGCGGACTTAATTGATGGATCATAACGCACACAAGTCGAAGTAACCAAATCTTCTTTAACTCTCGAGATTTGATCTTTAAATTTATACAACTAGAGAAGTTACATTAATATTGTAACACGGGATACTAACATTACATCCTGACAAATTAACAAAGGTATATCGAACAGATAAGGGTCCAATTCAATAAGTTTTTACTTAGAATAGTATATACATGTAAGGGATATCATCCAAAATATTTAATGGATGTTAACCAATTCTGTACTAAAAAAAAAAACAAAAAAAAAAAAAAAAAAAAAAAAAAATACAAAAAAAAAATTAAAAAAAAAATTAAAAAGAAAAAAAAAAAAAAAAAAAAATAAGGGGGTGGGCGGAACAAACGATGTAAAGGATGGGGTCATAACCTCTACCAGTGGTTGACCTCCAGCACATACATAAAGCTACACTGAACTTCACTTAGAAGGCAACTCAATACATTAAAATTGTCTCAACACAAATTAGTCAAGAGAATATATTATGGTTTTGAAGGGATAGCCAGGCACTCTGTAGAGACCTATATCACCAAGGGAAATATTAGGAGACAACATAGTCTAAGGTTAAAAAAATAAGCAGTTACGAAACCTCAACTTTAGTAAATGAAGTGACTTTTTGGACTATGCACTGTTAGCCAGATCGAAATAAAACTTGTAAGCTTATCAAATTAAATACTGAAACACAGCAGTTGTTATGGACAGGCAAGAAATAATTTTCTTACGGAGACGGCGTTATACTCAGCCATATTAAGAATATTTGATCTCTCCGCATTGTGGCCAAGTATACCCAGACTAAGATTTTATGAACGCGCGTCCTGGAGCATGATCTGAGCAATAAATTAAATCTTCACTTTCATTATTCATACTCGAGAAACTCTCAATGAGTGAGCTATATATCTACCCTTACTGGGTTCCAATTGGTAATCTTGAGAAGAAACATTTTTAGGCTACTGGCATTTAGCTAAAGCCTTTAAGGCTCTTGTCATCATCGGTATGAATCAGAGGAACTTTGAGTTTAACAATATACATGGGGAACATAAAATACCGAAGAAGTATATCCACAAAGACAGAAACCTCCACAATTCCTAAATACAAAATTAGTTTTCTGATGATTCAAATAATATCAGATGAATTAATATTATCAATATATTTCATTTTGAGAGCTAAAATAAGTGAATGGGAGACAAATCAACAACCCAAACATTTAAAATTAAAGGTTTCAGGATTTACTCAATACGGCAATGTTTTTAGTATGTTTTGAGAGATCGTAAAACGTTATGAATCTCAAGATTGAGGGTGTTTTTTTACTTGCACCTAACCAGTGGCTAATACGAAATACAACTGAAAACGAACATTAAATAAAGATTAAGGAGTTGATACATGTAGATAAGAAAACGTAATTTCGAAGAAATGCGAACTAACTTCGTTTTTGTCTTTATGTAATGTCAAGTGCGGACGGCAAACAACGCACAAGTAGAGTTTGGAGTATATATAGCGCGAAAATAAAAAAAAAAGTGTCAAGTTTTAAAGCAATTTCTATTTCTGTAAAATCCAAAATGTAATCCAGATATGAGAAGACGGAGCCGTGAACAAAGTGTTACCCTGATAACTCTCCAAGTGCACTAACGTTTTGAATAATTAAAAGGAAAACTTTGGTATGCTATAAATGAATAAAGAAAAGACGACCTCTTATGGAGTCTGACGGTTTATTTTGTTGTTGGATATCTTATATAAGTCCTAAACGAAAACATTTCCAGACTATCCAAACGTAATCACAAACGAACAAGCCTGTTGAGCGATTTCAGGTTGGAGACACATGTAAATCAGAATATAAACAAAAGTTGGGAAACTACGTTAGACCCTAATACACTGGACTATACCCGGACGGGATCATTGGGCACTAATAAGGTGGCTGTCGTAAGCCCGCCATTCCTAGCCTGTCGACCTGTACAATATCCTGCCTATGAGGGGTCAATTGTTCTTACGTCTAGGTAATGTGATGAAAGTAATCCGGTAGATTTGTAAGACACAAAAAATTAGTGTAATAAAGAATGGCTTAATTAATTGCTATGAAACATGCAATAAACTGCCCGTGTTGGCTAACAAACCTTGTATCTAGAGTTGGTATGAGTATATCGACAACCACAATAGCCTCTTGGCGGTAGATCCCAATTAATACCAATTGAGCCACAGACATAAACAATATAATAAATCGGGGTTGGAATTAACTATTCACTCATATGTAGGTGATGATCGGAAGACATTTGCTGGTGTTCTTACTGTAACAAATGCAACACCCATAAATGAATAGTAACTAAGTATAAATCATACAATACGGTTAAATATATATTTTATTGCACCTATCAAGGATCTTCCTTATATATAAAACCACGGACTACAGCCCATCATGCGTTCATGCCAAAAATGCGCAGACATAGAGTTTATAATTTCTAAAACCATAATAATATTTGCATCTTGATGAGTGTCTCCTTTCAGTGCGATAGACTAATAGCTTAACAAAACAAGACGATGACTAGTATTCATGTATATCATAAAAGCAATCAACCCGAAAAGTACTGCATATGTTAGTTGGGAACAATAAGTAGTATATCTAACGACATGTGGTTGGGGGTTAGACATTCCGAAACAATGAAAAGTAAAAAACTTATAAACAGTTGATACAGTTAGTGCCATGAAACGCATGACAAGCTTACAACCAATAGATTGGGTTTGCCAAAAAACTTGAAGGAATCAAGAAGCTATGCCTAGAAGGAGAAATAGAAGGATCCTGTGAGAAAGTAAATGGGAAATCAGCTTGACGATATGGAGGAAGGACATTTTCAAGAATATCGGCAAGCCTGTTTGTCATAAACAGTTGAGTTTGTATAATCACACAATTTTGACTATTATGATCCTTGACATTGAGTATGTAAAGAAAGTTTAATCAAGAGCATACAATTGAATTAAAAATATTGTCTCATATCATGTTAATTTAAATTCGATGACCCAAAACAACTCTTTAATGTTACTGACCTACATGTATGTTAATGGGGAAACCATTCATGGTTATTGGTCATATTATCACCCCCACACAAACAAAAAAAAACATATTTAGTAATACTATTTATCATGAATGAAAAATGGCTTGTTCATTGACACATGGAAGAATTATTGACATATTTGAGCAAGAAAATCTAAAAACCACCGGTCTGAAGAAATGTAACAAACCAAATATGATGTGTATTAGTAGGCTCTATTACTCTAATATACATACAGTTACAAATTACACAAGAACAGAACTGCTAATTGTGTCCTCCATCGAATTGACATGTAAAACTGTATCCGAGAAAAGCAGTGTAGAGTATTCTAACTATTCGGTGGTTTGTATTTTAAAAATTTGTCATACTACTGCGCTGGTAGGATGGTATAAAACACATTTTTTTTTCACTGTATCATTACTCAAATCCGTTACTCTTGTGCCCACACGATTCATTACTCTATGCAACAACAATGTTTGATTCTTTTGAGTTACAAGACTCACTCAGATACAAACTACCAAACATATACCTCTAAAAACAATCTCTTTGGACCCACTGTTACCCACTTTGAATACTTTAAGATGAATCTATACCTTATATAAAGTTTCGGTACAAGAATTTAGATACTGAGTTTGAGGCCTGAGTATGAAACGCGCTCTAACATTAAGCTTATAACTTCCAGGACCTATGTCCTTTACGCGTTACCAAGATCTATTTGAAATAAGCTTTACATACTCTAATCTTCTTACACGATTCTGGCTAACTGCGGTGTTTGAATTGTAATGTCTGCATCTACTTTTAGCATGTTTTCAACAATCTGTTTTCTAACGGTAATATCCAGATGTTTTGTGAGACGACTTTCTTTTAAAAGCAGATCAAAGGTGTTTAAAATTGAACATGATTGTTTCCTTCTTGTTTTACTGCGAAGGACTATAAAAGAAAAAAGAATTTTACCCCCCCCCAACTTGTTAGTTAAAAGTACTTGAATTTTGTTTTGGGCTTGTGTCACGTATACAAAGCTAGTATGGCCTAGATTAAAACATTTCCTGCAAATGACGTATATAGAAGATACAAAAGGAAGTAGGAATAACAATAAATAGATAATTTGATACACATACAAATTTTACACCATCAATCTGAAAATCTATTCCCCTTCTGTTGTTATAGACTATATTGTATTCATCTAAAGTGCCAGCTTTTTTCGTGCAGCTTTCATCCATCGGGGCAACTATTTCCCCGTACATCATTTAAGGTGTAAGCACAATAATTTTTCCTCGTCATCACGGTACACTGTTCAGTATGGTGGTCATCATCTGAATGGAGTCTCAACTACAACTATTAATTTCGAATAAGTAGTAAAACGTTCAAGAGCTTGGTTCTGGCCCGGTGATGACTTACAAGTTTTTTTGAATCGAGGCAAGCTAATTACAGCCAAGTGTTGTTGCCAAGGGGTTACACCAACAGTTCACGGGTGCAGTTACAGAGAGTTTAAAGGCAGCATATTCGTAAATTCTATGGTCGTTTTACACAATTTAGAGTATTAAAAACCTTAATAAATGACCTAATCATTGGATTAAAATGCTGACTCCTGATGTTTCATTACCATTGTAATAGTCTCAAGCGAGTTATGCGTCCGTTTTTTTCACACCACAGTAACCTTGCGATTGACTACGGAACTTGTTCGTTGTAAACCGTTGATCCAAGTGAGCCTAACACTAATGGGTCTCTCACGAGCGGGTCGGACCCATGGCCAGCTACAGCAGGGGATGACTCATTACACCTACCTAAGGCAAATCCATGATGCCCACTCTGGTGCCGTGGCCAGGAGGTTCCGTGATTGCCATAAATGCCTCCTTGTTTTTGATATTTATAATCTACTTTAGTCGAACATTTTTACGAGATTTATATGGATCACCTCTTGGATTTCGTATATCTTGGGCTTTTTACACTTCAGGTACTGTATGGGATAAGAAGGGTTGTCCTATAATACTATTGCAATAAGGAGCGCTCTTGGTTTGATTTTGCAGAAAAATTTGATTCCTATATGTTGTCAAAGAATCCTTGACATTTATGACCTTCTTATTATGTTTAACACTATCCGGAGGAGCAGTGTACTTAGCACGAAGTTTAAAACTGAAATCCACCAATCTAAACTCCTATGTCAAGTCTTTATAGCGAGATTGGAAGCATATTGATTATGATTATTATTTGTTGTTTTTTCGTCCCGGTCGAAAGAAATTAAGTTGCAAACCCACTTTCTTCATTTTTGGACGAGTACTGATATTCACCAACAATAAATCACTGAATTTTCGATCTCTTGCCGATGAATGGTTGGCAAATTGTTAGACCCTTAAACGTGCTTAGCAACTTTTCTACTTTCATGGCTTTTTAGCTAGTGCGGGTTCTTTAAAGCGTGCCACAAACCTGCTTCGGACAGATAAATCACGGGCACTATCCGTTTTTTATAAGCGTCAAGTATAGCCTTCCGAAAAAGGACAGCCCGTCGATTCTCACTTCTAATGTGCCAAAGAGGGTCTTTAGGCCAGAGGAAAGCAATCACTATACCGAACAATTTTCAACGTCTTAGGTTTCAGTCACGAAAGCGCGGGAAGTGGGCATGAACCTCAGGTGGGGTGCCGAGTCCACGGGGGATCGATTCGGCAACGAACGCTGAGAACAAGGGGCATCGCCTTAAGACAACAGACTTGTCACACCGATGCAGAGGGCGAGAGAGCTCTTCCAACACATGAGCTACCAGACTGGAGGTGTCCATTCAGCACAAATACCGCAAGTCGTTTAGGGAGAGTCTGGCGGATGGACCCAGTTACGTCCCTTTGCGGGGTTAGCCGAAGGTGAATTGTGTTCCGTGTGTTGTTTGGAGCTTATTTTAATGATCAA
>CAJDSM010005590.1:7011-17814 GCA_903981925.1 Ostrea lurida | reverse complement strand
TTGTCCGTGTAGTGGTAGTCACGAAATAACCATTTAAAACTATCTCATATTGGTTTTAAATTTATTTTGTCATTGGGTATATGGGGTGGTATGTACATAAGTTCTACACATGCTATCCTCACTTCAGGTGCCCATGGATTCTTCTACCCAGCAATGACATGTGTAAGACGCAATCTCTGTGTCTTTGCCGTCCTAGTTATTGATTTAACATTGTTATAGCATCTAGAATATGATATGTTCTCCCAATTCTATTCACAGACTTTTATATTTGTCTGTAGCGTCCACGAGACGTGAACTTATCCCAGGTTCTCGACGGGAATGTCCTGCATCAGGTACCATATAGAATTCAGCCTCGGGCCATTTCTGTAAATTACATGTAAATTTGGATCATAGTATAGTCTTTATGTTATTACATAATTTAAAGCTATCAACATTCACCGTTATGAAATTACATCTTACGTGCTATTTATTGTTGCATATCTGTATCTTTCAGAGATAGATTTTAATCGATCAAGCCAATGTTCATTTGTGTGGCTAAAACAAGGATGTTGTATTTGACTGTTTGCTAGGATTCTTAGAGTTCGTAGAATTATGTATTTAATATTCTTGGTCAGCACTTAAACATATCGTAGATAGATGCAATTAAAACAGTAAGTTTAGCATTGCTTTGCTTTTGCAGCTCTGATCCTTCAAAGTTTTTGGCCCCAATCTTTTGGCACTACATTGATCACTTATATCAAGTTTTACTTTCATGTTTCGGATTTCCAACATTTCGGTTTGAGCATCACTGAAGAGATAATTTGTCGAAATGCACATTTGGTGCATAAAAAATGGTACCGTATATGATTTATATAATTAACATGACATCCCTCAAGAAAAGAAAATGTCAACAAACAATAGGTGTGAATATACATAAAGATGATGTTGCATATTCATGTTCTTACCTTACGTAACAACCAAGCTGTTTCAGGCGGACAAACTACATCATAACGGCCCTGAACTATCGTGCATGGAATGTGCCGAATTTTGTCCACCTCAGTAAGTAGTTGTCCATCCGTTTCAAAGAAACCTCCATGCACGGCATAATGACTGAAACGTCATCATTTGTGATAAATATAAAATGGCGAAGTAACAAAGTATCAAACGTAATCATAGTAAAAAAAAACACATACAAAATCGAGTGTAGGGCAACACGGACCTTCAACGAAAGCGAAGGCAGGATCAGGTGTCATGGAGGAGTAAGCATCCTCTGCTGACTGTGAGTAAATAAATAATAAAGGGGTGGACGAGGGCCATTTATCAGCATTAAGATTATCGGGTGAATTGCGATTCACATGATTGCGTTTAACGAAATGATTAACTGTTAAGTAGGGTGGGCTAATGGCCACAATTTATGCAAATCCCGTCAAGTTCCACATGATTTGATCGTGTCTCTTTGCCTTTATATGCAGACGTGTGAAGATGACAAATCAATCTACAGTTTTACGTTGCCCAATACAAGAAGGGGTTGTTTTGTTTTAATCTGTATACGTTATAAATTATACTTTACATATATATCGTTGTTCATTATTCTGATATATTTCTCTTGAATACATAGGAGTAAGGGTTTTTTTTCCAGATGCATAACCACAATGTTGAAATATATCGGAAGTGAATAGTTGATTCCCATTGTGTTAAGAAACATCTTTCAATGTTGGCGACCGGTGGGGGTCGGGATTAGAATAGGTCCCAAGCATCCCCTTGCATCCAAGTTGTGACATTGTGATACAAAAAGGCGAGGTTAACATAGTGTCAAATGTAATCATAATACAAAAAGGCGAAGTTAACATTGTGGCCAAACGTAATCATAATCCAAAAAAAACATATCAAAATCGGTGTGTAGGGCAACACGGACCTCCGACAAAACCGAAGGTAGGATCAGGTGCCATGGAGGAGTAAGCATCCTCTGCTAACCGGTCACACCTGCCGTGAGCTTGTAGTCGAAACAAATAAAACGGGATTACCCGTAGTCAAATCTAGTATGAAAATGACAGTCTAACAAAGGGTATGAAACAAATCAGTCAACATATGACTTAGTGATAATTTGTAATCGCAAAACAGGTCATTATAGCGACCGTAGAATTTGCGAAATGATGACTTTAAACGAGATTCGTTATAACCCTGCATTATAATTTTAGTAATGTACCACTATCACCTGCTTATGGTATGTATGTCTCTCAGTTCATGCGATATGCAAGAGCATGCCATGCATATGAGGACTTTTTTAAAGCGAGACCAACTACTAACCAAAAAGTTGATGTTGCAGGTTTTTAACGAATCTCTAAAGTCACCATTTTGCAAATTCCTACGGTCGCTATAATGACCTTGTTTGCGATTACGAATCATCATTAAGTCAAATATTGACTGATATGTTTCATACCCTTTGTTAGACTGTCATTTTCGTACTAGATTTGACGACGGATAACCCCGTTTACTTTGTTTCGACTAGCGGGATCACGGCGGGTGTGACCGGTCAGCAGTGGATGCTTATCTCTTGCATGGCACCTGATCCTGCCTTCGCTTTTGTCGAAGGCCCTACACACGATTTTGTATATGGTTTTTTTTTTACTATGATTACGTTTGACACATTGTTTACTTCGCTATTTAATATCACACCTGCATCATGAAAACATTTCTGTCGACATTAGTTGCATGCAAGTTAATGTCCGGGATCAACAGCGTGATCTCTGAGGACTGGAAACAATTAAAAACATCGATTGATTATTTGATGTTTTGCGCCGTTTTGGATATATTTCAGCCATTTCACTGCGGTCAAAAACAAAGAATTATACAAACATAGAATTATGAAAGTAATCACTGTTCTCGCCAGATTTTCATGGCGACAATTGCATGCATTATAACAACGAGTACGTATTGAAGAGCACTTCTGTCTTACTAACCAATCAAGTCTTGCAACGTCTATAGCCCAACCCCCATCCATTGTTCTGTTCAGCAGCTCCTCATTTCTTAGCAGTTTTGTTAGAGCGCTTCCCCAGTTACACCAAGCAGTGGCCGCATGTAGACGATTTTCCACATTATCACCGTTCAACTGCTTGTGGTACGCACTGAGCATGTCTCCTCTTTCTGGCTGATAAATGCGAAGATATGATACAAAAGCAGTGCAGTTTTATGATCACCGAACTCTTGGGTTTTTTTTTCTATTTTGGACTTAGATATATGCCTTTATCAGGTAACACTTAATATCCGAGTGATTTCCAAGCGTGCGAAGTGTAACTGAGAATTCAGAGATTTAAACAGCTCAGCGCATAGTTAGCTTTTATTTTCACCGGTGCTCTTTGGAACAACTTACCTCAGGAATAGGATTAATGAAATCCTCCCATTGGTCAGGAAATATAACACTAGCACCATCCTGGAAGAGCCAAGAGCGCTCACATCTGTAACATTGGTACATAACATGCTTATAACCATTTTGTTCAAGAGACCCATGTACTGGGACCATGTTGCACCAAAGTTAGTTAAGTTTATCTTACGGTTAACATCTTGTTTTAACGATGTATAAATGTATGAGTTAATGTCAGTTAAAGTAAGATAGCCTTCGTGAGAATGGATAAAAAAAATGGAGACACTGATTATTCAACACCAATTAAGGACATGCATGTAAAGATGAGTTGTCTTACGTGTTTAATTGAAAAAAAAATTATGCGATCGATTTTGAAAAGTTTTATAGTTTTCAAATTGACAAAAAGGTCTTGCGAACACTTGAAAAACCACAGTTTCATTTACGCCGCTTCTTGCGAGTGTCGTAGGACAATATGTCTGACGAATCCAGATAATTCTATTTAGTACTCAAAATCCCTCGTGGGGGATCCGTGGTTCTTGATTTGAATTAACTTCTCCCTACATCAAATTTGAATGGTGAAATAGTCATCTGACACCACTTGCCATTGTCTGTCTTCTAATTACATGTACATGTACATCCATACATCGACGTTTGGGCTGGTTGGTTGTTTGTTGTTTTAGGTACCGTTGAGAATGTTTTACTTATATTGCAAAGTCACCAGTTGTAGGTGAAGTACCACAAATTTAGACCTATGGTTAATGGTCAGGGTCGTGCAAATATAACGGCGACAAATTCTGACTCGGAAATTATACCCAAAGTATACATACACTATCATGTTATTCTTCGGTAACATTTCAGATCTATACCCACATTCTATTGGAAAAGAAGATGAATTCAATACCTTCTCATGGTGTATATTCCCCTTAAAACAAGGGCCTTAACTCTGTCTGGATGTGTCTCTGCGTAGGCCAAGGAGAGTGCAGAGCCCCAGCTTCCTCCAAACACAACCCACTTATCAATGTTAAAGTGTGCCCTGATCTTCTCCATGTCTGCTACCAGATCCCAGGTTGTGTTTTCCTGTATTAGACAGTACAAGGATGCTTCAATGATAATGTAAGCAAGATACGTCTAGGTAGTTAATATGCGTTGTTTATTATGTCAAACATACTGTACATGGATGTCAATCAAAAGCACTGAATGAAATAAATAGCACCAAATCTGTAATTATGACATTTACACGATATATATAAACTTTACACGATCATTCCGAATGATAAATTAAAGACAAGATTGTTTAACATCATAGGCAGTTCTTTCTTCAGCAAAAATGGAAAAAGGAAATAATCGGACAGTCATACTAAATTACTTTGTTAAACTCCACTCTGATTTACATACAAGTGCTCTGAAGTTGATTATTAAAACAATGCTGGAATTCCTCATTGACAAATATCTTTGTAGTTTTTGGAATCAGGTCTTCATAAGAGTCTGTAAGAAATTTATATGTGCACTAATTGTCCTCCTTTATTAGCTGGCCTGTTTTTTAATTCTTATGAGGAAGAATTCACTCAAAAACTTCCACATGAAAGAAAGAAATTTCTAGGAGCAGCCTTTAGTTCTACATTTCGATATATTGACGACGTTAAAAATAATAATGATGATTTTCATTCGTATGTCGATTCAATATATCCCAGCGAACTACAAATAAAGGACACCACAGAGTCTTCCATGAATGCTTCGTGTTGGATAATTTCTTGAACACAGACATTAACGACAGACTAACAACTACATTTTAAAACAAACAGGACGATTTCAACTTCCCCATTGTCAACTTCCCATACTTATGTAGAAATATTCCATCACATGCATATGGTGTTTATGTCTCTCAACTTATTTGATATGCAAGAGCTTGATCTGCGTATGATCAGTTTTGGAATCGACGAGGTTTACCTTTTTTGACAATAAGGATTCATTTTCTTTATTTCACTCCTAGATTTGACGACGGGTAACCCCGTTTACTTTGTTTCGACTACAGGCTCACGGCGGGTGTGACCGGTCAGCAGAGGATGCTTATTCCTCCATGTCGAAAGTCCGTGTTGCCCTACACTCGATTTTGTATGTGGTTTTTTTACTATGATTACGTTTGATTCTTTGTTACTTTGCCATTTTAATATTAGGAACTTACGAGAATGATCGCTGTTCGTTTTCTTTGCCTTTACATAATGCTGAATTTAACTCAATATCATTAAATTATTTCTATATAGAAAGGAGCCTAAATGGATTTACGTACTAATCGATTTTCTATAAACATCACAACGATTTGTCAGTAATGCTGAATTCCTCGTTTTATCAGCCACGCTTTATTGCCAAATTTGGTTTTGAACAAAACAATATATAGAGGAAATACTGTGTATATGGCGTTACTTTGGGAACATCATCAAGGTGTGATACGGTTATATTTGCTAGCAATTTTGAATAATCAAATTTTGCACAGCGGTCTCGCTATCTGTTCTTATACAATTTTTCAGAATGAATAACGTTTTTCAGTGAACATGGTGTTAGCGCATCATAGGAAATATGCCAGCTCGAGCCTTGTTTACATAGTGAAGAATTGTAAGTGCTTTATCTCACTTGTAACTCAACAAATGACGTTCGAATTTTTGCTGACCATTAGAAATACCCTAAGTGAGCATTGTAAACATTAAAAGTGGAAATCTAAAATTTGAACAGTTTTAGCTCAGAACGTGTCCATGCCCCTTTAAATGTCGAATTCATTACAATATTGATAATAAATCACACACACACATGATACGTACGTCTCTAGCGACATGTCACAAATTGTGACGTTGTTAATTACAATTTCAAAATAATATCACAGTTAAAGACTTTTGGGTCCCGACACACCCTTTACGTCAACTGACTAAGTTATTAGTTGTGGGTCTTACACTGTGCAAGGCATATTTCACTCGGTCATAATCCAAAAATTTGAATGTACACTAACTATTAACACATTAATAATATGATATATCCCGATCTATGTTAACTAATTTGTTTCATATCCTTTGTTAGACTGTCATTTTCGTACTAGATTTGACGACGGGTAACCCCGTTTACCTTGTTTCGACTAAGGGCTCACGGCGGGTGTGACCGGTCAGCAGAGGATGCTTACTCCTCCATTACACCTGATCCTGCCTTTGCTTTTTGTCGGCGGTCCATGTTGCCCTACACTCGACTTTTATACATTTTTTGGATTATGATTACGTTTGACACATTGTTTATTTCGCCAATTGATATCTAACCAATTCCTCAATGCAAAAGGGTTTAAAGATTGTTTCTATTACAAATTTAACACTAAGTGTGGTCCCACCCTATCCCTGGTATCCATGGTATAAACAAACGTGAATTTACACTATGTGTTGAAACTTGAATATCAAGGATTGGACCAAATTGGAGGAAGAATTCATCCGGAATATACCGGAAAAAACCCATTATATTTCTTCTCAAAAACAATAGTTCCATGATTAGTCATGTGAATAAATTATTAAATATCAAGCATATGTATGTTAAACCGCTTTCATTTTGGTTTTGAGCTTCAACATACAACATAGAATTTCTAAAAATAGACATTATTATTCTCGATATCAACGTCATCGTACGGTCAGATATTGCCAGAAATCGCATATGCATGACAAGGTTTACCTTTTTTTTTTTGACAATAAGGATTCATTTTCTTTATTTCACTCCTAGATTTGACGACGGGTAACACAGTTTACTTTGTTTCGACTACGGGCTCACGGTGGGTGTGACGGGTCAGCAGAGGATACTTACTCCTCCATGGCACCTGATCCTTTAATACTTTGTTACTTCGCCATTTTTTATTGTTAATGAACCGTGGCGTTTATATTATTGATTATACAACAGGAAGTGTGTCTAATTTAGTACTATTTTCTGCGACAAAATTTATTCTTTGACATTCTGTTTGAATACCCCGCCTTGAGTTCTGCAACTGGAGTACTTTTTCCACTTCCTCTCTGGTGAAACAAGATAATTCGGTACACCTCGGGATCAAAAAATCTTCTGTCTTCTGGATACGTCCCTCTTCCTGGCCCGCCATGTCTAATTAGAAAGAGACCTATACATTTTGAATGCTACATATTAATTATTTTACCTTACGGCATAAAATTTTACCTGAAGAGTTCTAATTCTGAATTAAACTTGTTACATGGTTTAGTTTTCATCTTCTAATTATTCTATTTTTCTATCTCTAGATATTTGAACTCTTTCTGAAAATAAAGAAAGTGAATCTTGGTTCCACATTTCAACATGTCAAAGAAATTGGAAACACAGTAAAATACCTTTATCTTGAAAGTGCAAGGGACTTTGAAAAACTTTCGAGATATCCGGGTATTCGAGATATCCAAAATCGATCTTGAACATTTCGTTTTTAGGGTGGAGGGAATTGATGCATTGTGTGAGTTTTACATTATAAGAACAAACCCGTTGTCGTCTCTTATATAAATTATGCATTATCTTTTCTCAAGAGCAATAGTACATGATATAAAACATATATTTCCCCTAAATATTTTACATCACACTTACACATATAGTAGTGGCTTTCCAGATCTATTTCCGCATTGCTCTATGTAAATATTATGTATCTCAGAAACTTTAAGATGTTCCGTGGCGATATGGTTCTATTTCAGGATATAGTTCTCGTTCAAGCTGTTTGATAGACATTCTTCTAGAGTAAAAGACACAACAAATATTGAAGACAGCGCATGTATATTAGTAGATTCAAACCTTACATTTCTCTCAAATTTTGATTAATAATTTTATATTGAAAAAACTGAACAAAGTGGAATCTCGTTTGGGTATTAATTGAAAATCAGCAAGACACCTCAATGCTGACGTGACGATAATATGGATATCGTAGTGATACCTTTGTTTTTCATCTAACAATGTTGACATCTTAATTCCACGTCTAAGAAAACAGCTGTGGATATTTCAAGAATATTACATTTATCTAATTCACATATATACCATTAAACATCGCAAGGAAACCCTGCCTTATACAAAACATCATTACAAACAGAAGTGACTTAAAAGTTAACAATTACAATATAAATTGGCGAAGTAAACAATGCGTTAAACGTAATCAAAGTCCCAAAACATACAGTGTATATACAAAATCGAGTGTAGGGCAACACGGACCTCCGACAAAAGCGAAGACAGGATCAGGTGCTATATAGGAGCACGGCCTAACCTAGACAATTATTCAGATCTCGTAATAATAATCTTTGTTCAAGTAGTTATGACTTTCACACCTTCTGGAATACACTTACACGTGTAGAAGTGTGACATTACATGTTTGATTGAAAGTAAAGGCAAAGATAATGAAGAGATCAATCTCGTACGTAAATCCTAATAGAATACAAAAACAAGAGTTAGGCAATCACGGACCCCTGGACACACCAGAGGTGGGATCAGGTGCCTAGGAGGAGTAAGCGTCCCCTCTTGACTGGACACACCCGCCGTGAGCCCATTGTCTTGATCAGGTAAACAGATTAATTCGTAGTCAAATCAAATACAGGTATCTTCTTTTTCAACGATTTAACTTGTGTGCAATTTTTAAAGCTAGTTTTTATTTTGTGAGTAATAAAATAATGTGAATGAATATCATAAATTCAATGAAAAATGATAACATAAAAATCAAGCGCATACCTTAAAAGAGAAAAAAAAACTCTAGATTATGAAAATGTTTGGAAGAGTTATCTCCCGTAATGGAACGTCGAGCAAGACGTACGTCATGCAGTTGGCGCGGAATAAATCATAGCATAGTGTGGTGATGATCATTATGAATGCATGTCACCCGCGACTGTTGTAAACAATGTTCTGAACCATCACAATATATTACGCATCACGCTAAATTACGAAACGCTAATTTAAAGTGACTGTAAAAATATGTTTTGTAAACGCGGATAGATATTATTTACTCTGTGATATCAATAAATATTTCCACACTAGAGTTTAAGAAAGAATTGCTGTATTGATCAAAATTACATAACACTGTCTTACAATACTGCAGCATTGCTGATCTTTACATACATTGTATTTCTATTGTTAAATAAAATGCACGCTGTTCGTGACTATGAAATAAACGCCAAATTGAATTATTAGTACAAGTCGTCAAAATAGCACTTTCGCTGGCAATCCTTTTTTCCAAATAATAAAAGGTGCAGATATGTTCTTTGTGTTAAGGGCATACGCAATGTACATTTCACAATTTTTTTTTTCTATCTCCAAATTGAAGATTTCCAATGATGATAATAAGAGTTACAGAACACCAAACATCATTTAATCCCTTAGAATTATTTGATGATGAAGAAAATATAATCAATACAACAATTGAAACTGTTTTTGTAGCATATGTATATACATGTACGTGCAGTTGCATTGCATTTGCTTTCTCCAAAGAGAGGTAACTCAGAATTCAAGTATGAATAATTGTGGCAAATTGCATTCTTCATCAACTGTTATCTTTTCCAAAACACAGGAAATATGGTCTGATTTTTTCTCAAAGAATATCTAAGGGTACTATGATTTTATATTAAGAATATATTCTATAAAATATATATTGATAACGAACGTTGTGTAATGACCTTAAGAAGATGCTCGAGAATCAGTAGAACAAACCGATTACAAACAAAAAGGCGAAGTTAGCATTGTGTCAACGTAATCATAATATACAATTTATTTAAGAATATATGCAAAATTTACTATGTTTTATAGACTGCAAAAAGTAAGTCGTTTTCAAATACTTTGTTCGGCCATCTCAGGTGTCGAATATTATTATCTAGATGTTCAGTATTTACTTCACATTAATTTGATATATCCTCGAGTGCCCAGTAGTGGTGCGTCTAGGAAATATCCTTTTCAGGAAGTATAAATGGGAGGGAAAATGCTCATTTCACAAGTTACTTTACCTTACCATGTTATAATCTGATATTTTCTTCAATTAACATATTTCAGAACGGTTTATTGATTTTATATTGAGGTACAAAGTAAGAAAAACTCGGCCATCGGCCATATTTTTTTAGGACCAGTACTCGTGCTCCCGGAAATAGCAGTAAAATGGGCCAAAGAAAACACTTTTTTTGTGTTTTGGTAATTTTTTATCCATTCATTTCTTAAATATTTCAATTTTGATTGATGCAATTTATTGGAAGTGAGATATTACATTAAACTAATTTGCATTTCGCAGTCTGGTAATTTTGAAAATAAAAAAATTTAAAAGGCCATCAATTAATTTCAAAATAAAATAATACATGTGTAAATTGTTTCATCAAAAATGACAGAACAATATATATAATATACATTATAGAATGATACACATTTGATTTAAATCAATAGCATTTTCCAATTTTAATATTCTATAATCAACAAATACTTCATAGTTAACTGGCAAA
>CAJDSM010005580.1:0-11019 GCA_903981925.1 Ostrea lurida | reverse complement strand
TGTGTTGATTTCATTGCCAGTAACTTGCCCTGTATTCCGTTGTCTCAGTATACGCCTCGGCACATATCAACAATGTACAGGGGAGGTGAGGAAAGGAAGTTGTGGCTTTATTGCACCCTCGATCAAGACCATTAATACATCCGTCATCAATGCAATGCCTATTACAACGCTTACATGGTGTTATCCGTTTTGCCGCCTAAATGGTCTGGGTCCTTATGTTAACTAGTTAGACAATTATATGGACTAGCCTATAAACACCTCTATGATTACAACTGTCTCGCGTGCGTTGCGACATTTGTTTTCGGCTATTGCTTACTTACCTCCTCGTCCAGACGTGTTTTTTTGGTATTTATGATTGATTCGCTTTAACACTATTTTACATTGCTTCACACGCTATTTTTATTGCTATATTTACGACTTTGTCAATATCGTGTTCTTATCTTTGGCTGTCGATTTGGCAAGTACCTCGTAATTAAGTGACTGCTTAATTTGTCTGACCGGATATGTATCAAATAACTAATTTGATAATAAAAGAAGTATAACTAGTACTGTATTGTGTATATAGGCAAGATAACGACACAGAGATCAATCTCTTCGGTGGGTCCTATATGAGATCCAAAAACACAAGTTGGGCACATCAGGACCACTGGTATACGGACTCACGAATGAGGGTGATCGAGGTGGCTTGTGGAGATGAAGTATGTTTAGGGTGATCTTTGTTGTTGTCTTCACTTTTTAAAACGCTATAGTTATTTTATTGTATTTTCTGTGTCTTTTTTTTGATACTGCTTTTTGCCATCCAGCTACTCAGACCTCTCGTTGAAATGTCGTAGTTGAGACTGCCTTGTGGCGTAGGTCGACTGTGATTAGTTGACATAGCATCAATAACTTCTTTGTTCGCGCTCCTCGGGGCCGGTGGCGGGTTACAAGTTGTTGATCCGTTGTGCTCATTGACTATTAGTATTAAATTTCCTCGGCTATTTTTTATTGGTTACAAACCTGCCATTTACTGAGTCATCTGTCGGAATGTGGTGCCACCAACTACTTCTTAAACAATTTATACCTATCATTATCATAAGTGCATCTTCCCACGCTCAACTCTTTCGGGAGAATTTAATGGTAGAATGATCTCAATGTGTTTCATAGACTTCTAGTCTCACTCTACTCTTCTGAGTTTTAGCTCGTTGACACGAGTGGCTTTATCTAACTTCTCGTTACTTTCGGTAAATCTGTGGTTTTATGTGATCTGTTATTTTTGACTCCCAGAGTCATATTAGATCATCAGACAATATACTCGCAGATCTGAGGTTATTTTAATTGAAAGTCTATTATTGTATTGGCGAACGGTAACAAACGTATCAAACGTAATCATAGTCAAAAAAAAAACATCAAAATCGAGTGTAGGGCAACACGGACCTTCGACGAAAGGAAGGCAGGATCAGGTGCCATGGAGGAGTAAAGACATCCTTGCTGATGGTCACACCCGCCGTGAGCCCCTGTGTAGCTTGAACAACATGCTAAACGGGGTCTACCTGTGAAGCCAAACGTTTTAGTTGTTCCGTTAAAGATGACTAGTGTTCCTATATCAAAGGAGTCTTCTTCATTGGTAAGTACATAATTTCCGTGAATGCAACCTTAATGTACATTTTAGTGGATTATATTATTTCAATCGCAAACCAAGGGTCCATCTTATAACGCGTAGAATTGCAAAATGATGACGTTCTATAAGTGATGATCCTTTGACTGCTTTAGCGGACTCCAACCGCATGCTCGACGATAAAGCGAGGTTTTGGATCTTTGGAGTGTAAGTTGAGCTCGCTTTTAAAAAAATTACTCTATCATGGCATTGGTCAGTCCTTGTCGTTATGCCCGTGATCCAATTCCTGTATGAGTTAATTCATATCATGAGTAGTCAGGTTTGATGGTGGTACATGTTTCTCATACATCCAATATAAAGGAAGCTTGACAATTGCAAAGTCAAAGTTTCATGCTCATACTACGTCTTATTCATAGTAATCTGTTGGTAAGTTGGTCAAGTCTCTTGCCAATCATTCAGAGTCAATATCTTAAGTTAAATATCAATTATGAAGCACTGGCGTCAGTGTGGTGTTCCTTTCCTATTTTTTGCATACTATCGTCCAGGCGAGTACTCTATCAATTACTGTGACATAATTGTGAAAATTATTGAATTGTGCTCTTTAATCTGATAAATATCATTAGTTTGTATTAACGGTATCCTAACTTGTTCAGTAAGGTTGAAGGGGGGTAACGCAAAGTTTTGGTTCACCTTGCATTTTTGCATTCCATGAATCCACCGTAACCAGTTCTTGACACTAGTTTCATTCTCTGGCGTCGTATATGAATTCATAAGAGACTAATTATTTGTTTTCCAACGTAATGGGGGGAAATCTGAGTGATGCCATTTTTGAGACGAACGCCTAACAGAGGTTGATGTGGACAGACAATGGTCTTGTCTAATTAGATCTAACATATACATATGTTTAGTCGACATTAAGAAACCCAGCAAGCTCGCCCTCTTGCTTCTAAATACTTTTTATTGAGTTGCAACTTTGTGTGTGCTGTCAATCATGAGTGGTTTCTCGACAAAGATGATGTTTGTATGTTTTGTTGTCCTCTCTGAGCAGTTTAACTGTTGGATATTTTCGGGTGGCCCCCGTTTTTTTGTGTGTGTTGGGTCAATTAAGAAGCCATGAGTGGTATCATATTTTATTCTTTGTATAAAAAGGCTTCAGATTGTTTAAATTTATCGTGCATTGGATCTGTTGTATGGCTTGGTATGTAAATCTGCAGAGTTGTGTTTTTTTTGCAACTGCAGTAAGTTTTGTTTGAATATATATCTCCGTGATGCTGACAGGTTATTTGGTTTTCATATTGATGAAGTCTCTTGTAGAGTTTTGTGGTGATGATGTGGTCACTCTACGAATTTGATCACCTCTTCACGACGTTCTACTGGAATTATGTGTTCAGTGGAACAGTGCTGTCTTTGATAGAGTTCTCTTTCCGGCTTATTTAACTAGCTCGTCTTTTAGATCATTTTCTTTTTTTGTAGCCTAGTTAGATGTGTTAGCGACGGCACTCTGTGAGTTTATATTCACTTCTACTGGAACTAGGGATGCCCTGTTACACGATTTCTTTGTTTTCGTAATGGATTCGTTATGTGATACGTTTGTTTGTCGAAATCCATGTCAAAGTTGGGTTATGGTAAATCGTTCAAATTGATCCTGATTCTTCGGATATTGAAAGTATTAAAAACAGAAAGGTAATTTTTGACGAATTTCATCTTAGATCAGATTGCTAGAGTATGAAGTAGGATCCAGATATGTTGAAGTAAACCTAGTTCATTAAAAGACAAGTATAATAGTGACATTTATCAACAATAGACAATGTTGTTATTGCTGTTATACAGCTGGAACAGTACAAAGTTTCAATTAAGTCTTGTAACTCATTTACACACTTCTGCTTCTTAAAGACAGAAGGGTAAATAGTACGATTTTCCCCGCTAAGATGATTAATCGGGAATTTTAATAATTCGAATACTTTTGATCCATTCAGACAAAGTGTCAAGGATAGACGTTTGAAAGAGCACATGAAGTTTAGTACATGAACCAGATCAATTTAATACAGAAAATAACATGAATTATTATAAGTCGGAAAATACAAAATTGTGTTATCGTCAGTGCTTCACTGATCAACCTAAATTAAATACTAAATTTGATCAGTGTGTTGTTCTCTTTTGTATAGTAAGTAGCTTTACAACACAGGTATTCATTTATAGAACCAGGTCCACCAACAGGTGTGACGTGCCCAGCAGAACCACGGGACAATTCATTAGATATTTCCTGGACAACTACTACTGCTCCTAATGGTCAGATACTAAATTATATCATTACTGTGAGTGGAGCAGTCATCAAGACAGTCAACACATTGATCAATGTGACAACATTTGATGTAACAGGACTATTAGAAGGTAAACATTTTCAAAGTTTTGGGAAAATATGATTGTAATGTTCCTGCTTTACAAGTGTCATACAGTGAATAGTTTGATTATCTAAATTTGCTGCCTGAGCACTGTTTCGTTGCCATTCAGCTTGATTTATTATCAAATATCACTGGCATGTTAAGTGATGGTAATTAAGAAGTACAATTATTCTGTTGTATTAATGTAATTTTATGTTATTTAATGACGATCAACATATACTACCACAAGGAGAGGATAATCGTTGATTACCTATTGATATAAAGTAGATTTCAATTCGAACTGCTCATTGCCCCCGAGTAGAAAGGAAACACATCGGGGAATCAATCTTACGTTCAAAGGAAGCAAGTCAACTAGTTAAGCCATGTTTAATCCACGTGTAGACTTATTCCAGTGTACATGCACTTGACCTTTAAAAAATACTGTAACATAAGGTAATGGTTTAGAATACTTGTACTTTACTTTTTGACGAAAAGGTGTGTTTTTGATTAAATGACCATTCAATAATGCATAAATCATCAGTCAGGCCAACAAATTATTGTTATCTATCTGTATACACGATATGACTCTCTCTCTCTCTCTCTCTCTCTCTTCTCTCTCCTCTCTCTCTCTCATCTCTCTCTCTCTCTTCCCTCTCTCTCTTCTCTCTCTCTCTCTCTCTCTCTCTCTCTCAGTCTTCTACATGTTGCATGGTATAAACAAACTATGATACTTTCTGCATGCTTATCCGCATTTTCAGAAAATCAGACACCCATAGGTTTCGGAGAATCAGGGTTGTGAAACACACTTTTTTTAAGGAAGAGGATGTTCTGAATCTATTTTAACTATTTCACAAGGTTTACTTTACCCTTGTTGCCCTTGGTTTGATGGGGAGGTCGACGAATGGGACTTGTTCCTGTCCAATCATGCGGTGAAATATTATTGGATTAATAGGCTAGGCAACTCTTCACCTTAGATGATACAAAAGTCCTATATGGAAGACGAGAAAGGGGGAGGATGGCTCTCAGGCAACATTGTTGGTGGTCCCGGCTGGTTTCCGAAATTAGGTCCTGCACTTATGGCAAGAGTTGGACTGTACCAAGGCCCGGCTTAGAGATCGCTTTTTCTGGTATGGCATGATGCGAGAGGCAGAACAGTATGTAAGCTCCTGTGGGCCTTGCAGCAGGATTGTAATTCCCGGGCCGAGATGCTGAAGTACCATGCTGGTGCCCCTATGGAAAGTGTTCATCTTTGTTTCTTTGGCTTTCTGCCACAATTCACCAAGTGCAATGTGTACGTTCTGGTCATGGTTAACCAGTTAACTAAGTGGGTTGAGTGTTTGCCGCTCCCATCCTAGCCTGTAGAGTTCACAGATGCAGAATATGTGGCTGAGTTCTTCGCCCGATTTGGCTGTCCTTTCCAATTGCAAGTGTTTACGGGACAGGGTCGGAACTTTGAGAGTAGGGATCTGGGGGCCATTTGTGAATTGTTGCAGATTCTTAGGTACGGAAGACCCTTCACCGTCCCTCAGCTAGTGGACAAGTCGAGAGGTGTAATAGGACCTTGATGGATGCTGTCCGATGTTATATCGACAAAGCGCAGGATTCTTGGGACGAGAACTTAGCCCAAATAGCAATCACTTTGCGCTCTGCAGTCAATAGGCACACGGGTTATACAGCCAAACACATGATGGACAGGGAGATCAACATGCCCGCAGATCTAATGTTTGTTACTCTACGGAGGGACACTCCAGTAGACATGGAAGCTTATGTGGTGGACTTTGAGTAGGCAACCCACACAGCCCATGAGACAACACGTCCCCACGTTAGGACATCGGAGGTGCGGATGCAGAGGGATTATAACCGTAAGGAATTCACTTTTTCCTTCAATCAGGGAAACCTAATCTATGTCTTGAATACGGCTACAGTGAAGGGCCCATGTTGGAAGTTCCCCCTTTCTGGAAGGGTTCTGGTATCATCCTGAAGAAACCCAGTGTCCACCTCTATCGGGTTAAGACTAAGTCATCACTTATGGTGGTTAAACATGACCGTTTGAAGGGGTGTAGAGACCGGGATATTCCTTATGGTTGTCCGCTTACAAGTAATAGTTTATAGCATCGGAGGGGGGGGGGGGGGCGGACCCCAGACATATAATGGAGGAACATGTGCGACTGAAAGTGAGGGGGCTTCTTCTAGCTTACCTATTCCTACGGGGGAGGTGGATGGTAGACGTGCTATTGAAAGTGAGGGGGCTTCCCTCTAGTGTCCATAACCCTAACCAGTCCCCGGGGGAAGGGGTAGTCCTTGATCACTGGTGCCGGCGAGATACGCCCCGTAAGGTTAAGGAGCATTCTCCATACTCAAGCGCTAATTCTTCCATCTTTGATCACTTATATGATTAAAATGCTTACTGCATCTTCGGTAAACCTGATGATAATAAGATCATGGTTCAGTGTGACGAGTGCGATGGATAGTATCACGGGGCTTGTGTAGAAGTAATGGTTGAAGATTTGTCGGGCTTGAACCAGTACATTTGCCCTCCTTGCTCGAGGGCAGGGTGCTGTCCGGTCAGACGCATCTCTGTCTTTTTTCAATTCAAGCGATTCTGATGTGAGCCTGGTGCGGAGATGGCATAATGGGATGAGGGACTATGCGAAGTTCCCGCCTTGTCAGTGAAAAACCACCTTAGAGTTAATCCAGGAGCCTCGTTCCGGGGGCGTGAACGATCCCGGGGAACCGGGGGGCTTTTAAAGTGCCCTTACAGAAACTGTATTAAGACAAGGAAGATGCTGGACCACGCTATGTACGTACACCTCCACCCATTGTTTAGGCGTGGGGTGTTCCAAGTTCTGGACGCGTGTCGCCCCTGGGTGAGTGTTTTAAACTGGTTGGCCTAACAATTTCTGGGGCCCAATCGTAGTGTGGTCGCCTTAGCGGATTTAGTGAACACGGCCCAGTTGTTCACTGAGCCTAACGTCACCTTGTCTGCTGACCTATAGAAGGATACGAACGCCATGTGTCATTTCGAGCGCGCAAATCCCCCGCACACTTACTCCCTGAGGGATAAGATCCAATCTGCGATGCTGATACATTGGAGGGTACAAGTCCACGTGTTGAATTAATTGGGGGTTGCAGACAGGTGGGTCTACCGCCGGGGGCTCAATTCCAAGGGCACTCCCTTTGGTCCTACGGCATGGTTGCCCCGCAGGTGTTGAGAGGCCCGAGTCGAAGGAATCCGGAGATCTGGGAAAAGCCCCAGGAGAACAGGGCACCGACACCGTCATGATGTCCTTCATCCGCCAATCAAAGGGAGCTAGCCACGCCCAGGACCCCTTCACCAGTATCCCAGGATCCGGAAGCATCTTTTCCGGATGGGAAACGCGGAGAATCTGCGCCAACGAGGGCCCTGCTGCATGTAGAAGTGGATGGCGAGATCCGAGCTCGGGGGCCGAGGGATGGCCCACAGGACATCCGCCCGGACATATGGTTGAGTGGGCGGGAGTAATCGGAATACCCAGAGCAGCCAGGATCCCTCCGGCACCTTTGGATGTATTTGGCTGCGGAGTGGTATGGTTATTGCACCGCACTAGATGCCACGACTTTTCAGGAAAAGATCCAGACCATTTCCCGATCTTTTCTAGGCGGGCTCTTGAGCCCTGCGGTTTTCCATTGGGGTTTCAACCCTGCCTACCGTTTTTTTTCTTTATCCCGGAGGAGTGCCTCTGGGGGTGTTAACCGCCCAACTAAAATAAAATATATCCCCACGTTTACATCGATGCAGGCTGTGAACCCCGTCCTTTATGGAGAAAACGGGAATGGCGGTGTAGACGTTGGGGCGAGTTATTCCCTGGACGACTCGCCTGGCCACCCTTGTGACATATGCCGTGTGCGAGTTTTGCGCACGTCCTTAGACACATGACACACTGGATGCAGCTCTTGAGGTGATAAGACCTGTTCCACTTGCGCTAGTCTATGCAGACATGAGGTGATCCTACCTCGATAAAATCCTGGATTTATTTGTGTATTGTACGTCACGATTCTAATAAAGGCGATATTGGCGCCCAACGAACATCTCAGAATAAAAGGTTAGTTTTGATGTGTGCAAGTGTGATCTAACATGACAGTTTTGATTGGACGCCATTTTAAATAATTAATGATATATCATGAAAGAAGCAAAACTGCCCATGTCAAATGGACAAAAATGGATTCAGCACACTTAATCCTTAAGAAAAACCTGTTTAACACTTCTGACTCAGATTTGGTTACTACTCTTTAACTAAGCAGGTTTCGCAGCATTAGTTGCTACATGTACCAATTAGACAATGAATTTTGATATTGAAAAATTTACTCGCACAACTTTCAGTGCAGCAGAGTACTTACTGTTGATTAAATTCTCATTAAAATTTTAATTGTAAATGAAGAAAGTTATTTCTTTCTGGTTTTGAGCTTTTCCAAAAAGTTAGGAATAAATAGATTGCTTGCATGTAGATATGATTTTCACAGGGCCGTGCAATTAAAGATTTACTAAAATTTAAACAATATAGTAATTGGCATATGGATACAATCTGGAGTAAATTTTCATAGACCCTTGGCTGGACACGGACGATAAATAATCCTTCCTATACAAGCTAATGCAATTGTAATTCAGGTCCAATCATATGTGATCGACAAATATGTACCAATACAATAATAACTTAATTCATCCTAATATTATCACATGGAATTAACAAGTGCGGAAAATCAGATTGAATAAGACGTAAGGCTTTCTGTGCCTATCTGTAAAACATATTTCAACACTTCGGGTCAAGTTAAGTATTTTGTTAGAAAACACTCTGATATTGCCCACACAAGTACTGCTAAGTGAGATATTTTAGAAGCATCGCTTGGGTTTTTATTCGTAATATTATGAATCTTTGAGACCAGGTCTTCCAAAAAATTTCTGTAGGTATTCCTATGGGCACTATGTGCCGCCTTTTGGCGACTTATTTTTATATCATTTATGAAGCAGAATTTGTACAGAAACTGTTACGGGATAAATAACAAAGAAACTTGCCGTTTTCCTTCAACCTTACACTATAGGTCAATACTTCACGATGAATGTGTTATGCAATTAACAATCATAATTTTTCACAATTATGTCCATTGTGATAGTACCCGAAAACCGACATAAAGGAACCACAAGAATCTGACATTATCTGCTTCATATTGGAGTATTTTCACTTAACCATGTGACTTCTAATGGAGAACGACAACTACTTAATGGGATACGCGTGATGCTTAACGTGCAATTGTCAATTCTCCTTCTTCTGTGTTAGTAATATACCACTATCACTGCTTATGGTGTGTAAATCTCCCGTTGATTCGATATGCAGAGAGAAGATTGCTATATGCGTATGCGGACTTTTTTAAAGCGAGCCAACTACTAACAAAAAAGTTGATGTCCTGCAAGGGTTATAACGAATCTCGTTTAAGTCATCAATTTCGCAAATCTACGGTTCGCTACTAGTATGACTGTTTGTGATTACAAATTATTCACTCAAGTAATATGTTGAACTGATTTGTTTCATACGCCCTTTGTTGACGTCATTTTCTATCAGTATGTTGTGACTACGGGTATCCCGTCTTCACTTAATTCGAGCTAAGGCTCACGGCGGGTGTGACGGTCAGCAGAGGATGCTTAACCCCCTCATGGCACCTGATCCTATCTTCGCTTTCGGAGGTCCGTGTTGCCTACACTCGATTTTGTATCATGTTTTTTTGGATTATGATACGTGTGTCACACAATGTTAACTTCGCCTTTTTGTAATCATCAATATATTGTATACTCTCTCATATAAAGCGAAAAAAAATGAAACATATGGTGAAATTAAATTTTGTGTACAATGTTTTGTCTGTGATGCGATCTGTCACGTTAAATTTGTACCCCGTAATTGGGTTATGATTTTTTTTCTGCAACGATTGAGGCCGTCATCACCCGATAAAACAACAACTGTTTATATTTAGATTTCATGTAGTTAATGAACACAATGTCGATTTCAAAACAACTATAAGAGAAAAGATTCAGCTAATGTAAACATTGAAAATTACAGACTTTTAATTGTGGAAATTACGTTAATACAAATCTTACTCATGCAGATCTTTCTGATATAATTGAAATGTAGCATATTGCAACATGACCAGTATCATGATAAATTGTTATCTTTATCAAAATATTGACCATTCCATTTTGTTTCTAGAGCAATATTATACATTTACTGTCAAGACGGTGAATGATGCAGTGGATTCGATGAGCATTGAAAGTACGCCGGTGACCTGCATAACAAAAGCAGCATGTAAGTTCTCTCAATATAAATTGGCGAAGTAAACAATATGTTAAACGTAATCATAGTCCCAAAATCATATACGCAAAATCGACGGACCTCCGACAAAAGCGAAGGCATGATCAGGTGCCATGGAGAAGTAAGCATCCTCTGCTGACCGGTCACACCCGCCGTGACCCTTACTCGAAACAAAGTAAACGGGGTTACCCGTCGTTAAATCACAGTAGAAATCTACTCAGTATATGCCCCGCTAACGAAGGGTGGTATGATGACCCTGTGTTCCGTCTATTTGTTCCTACGTCCCCGCCCCCCATTTGTTACTCTTCTAAAACCACTCAAAATGAACAGTATGCCATTTAACTTCGGACATGACAAGGTCCAGACTTTTTGCTACCCTTTTTATCTAAGATACAGAAAACAAATTAACTGTATCTGGTGGGATTTTTTTTGCAGTATCTTCTTGTTCAAAGCTAAAGTTACTACAACTTGTACAATAAGAGATATAAGCTCCTAAAGATTAAAATCCTGTATGAGAATAGGGGGATTTTTTATCCTATCATTATCCTATAGAAGAAAAAAATCCTATAGGAAAAATATCCTATGATTTTCAGTAGGATAAATAGCCATATAGAAAATGAATTAGAATTAAATGTCTCAAATAGATACAGTCCCAACTAATAACAATAATTGATAGGATTTAATATTCTATGTTGTCTACTAAAAA
>CAJDSM010005575.1:0-17737 GCA_903981925.1 Ostrea lurida | reverse complement strand
TCCTGTTTCAATATGCTTGATTTATCAAATATTTAAACAAAAAACCGAACATTTACCAAGAAGACAATCCCGCCACAATAGCAAAATAGTTTTTTTAATATATTCAATAATTCAGTGAATCAATACAAATAGGCGAAGTACTCGTGTAAAACGTAATCATAATCCAAAAAAGCATATACCTAATAAATATCAACACGGACTCCGATTAAAAGCGAGATGTAGATCAGGGTGCTTGATGGATGGTAAGCATCCTCTGCCTGACCGGTCATCACCCGCCGTGAGTCGTAGTCGAAATAAAGTTAAACGGGATTACCCGTAGTCAAATCAGTAGGAAAATGAACAAGTTCTAACAAAGGTCATTTGAGAGCAAAATAAAACAAACAACAACATTTTTAATTATTCTCTATCTTACGCACGATATATCTATCTCTATATTTATTGAGTGGGTTTGGGGGGTGGGGGTTGCACACATTGCTTATTGCGCATAAATTCGTTGAATCTTTTCATAACGCGGGAAAGAAGACCAAAATCGAAAGTACTGATATAGGTATCTTAAATTCTATATACTCTTTATTACGTAAATTTCAAGGAACAAACAACGATAAAACAAGAGGCCCAAGGGCCACATCGCTCACCTGAGCACAGCTGCTTCACTAAGAGAAGCATAGTTTGAATTTAGAATGTACCATTCTATCTAATATATATGTCTCTTATTGTCGGGTGGAGGCATTATCTGAACCAGCTTAAATCTACTCCATTGCAGGAAGCTTTCAGGTAAACATCCACTCTCTGGTTCTATTATATATATATATTTTTAAAGATTCTCTATATATCTGCATGTAAAATTTTATCCCCTATTGGGGCCTCATCATTACCCCAAGGGTCATGTATTTGACAAAACTTGAATCTCCACTATACTCAAGAAGCTCCATTATAAATGTCAGCTTTTTCCTGCCTATTGGTCTTGAGAAGGAAGATTTTTTAAGATTTTCCTGTATATATCATATGTAAAACTTTGATTCTCTATATTTATTGGCCCCATAGTTACCCCCGGGATCATGAGTTCTGAACAACTGAATCTTTCGTATATCAGAAGGTTCCATATAAATTTCAGCTCCCTGCCTGTGGTTCTTGAGAAAAGATTTTTAAAGATTTTCCCTAGATATAATTCATAGTCAAACTTTGATTTTCTCTATCTATCGTAACCCCCGTTATTGAACAAACTGAATCTCCTATATATATATCTTCCATATAAATTTTCAGCTTTCCGGCTCAGTGGTCTTGAGAAGAAGATTTTTTAAAGATTTTCCTAGATATAAATCATATGTCAACTTTGTATCCCCTATTTGTGCTCTTATCCCCGATCGATGATTGAACAAATTGAGATCTCTATATCAGGGAGATCCATCATAAATTTCATCTTCTGTGCCCGAGTGGTTTTGAGAGATGTTAAAATTTTCCTTATAACATATGCAATATCTCTTTATTGGGGCCCCCACCGTACCCCCGGGGTCATATTATAAACTTGAATCTCCACTTATATCAGGAAGCTTCCATATAAATGTCAGCTTCATTTTCTGACCCATTGGTTCTTATATATAGATTTTAAATGACACCACCCTATTTGCATCTTATATTCTCCCCTTTGATAGGCCTGTCCTTATTTTGAGCAGTAAATTGAAGTCCTTCACCCAAGGAAGATGTATCTCTATATTTTGAATTTGGCCCAGCGGTTTCTTGAGAATGAAAGCTTGAAAATTTGATAAAGTTTACGACGACAACAAACGACGATCATACGACGACGACAGGAAACGGACAAATTTGATCAGAAAAGCTCACTTGAGCCTTCGGCTCAGGTGGAGCTAAAAAGTACTGCAATTTAAAATTCTATTTCTTAAGAATGTTAACAATAGGAAGGGAAAATGTCCTGATAATCATCACCACGTTGAAATATAAACTTTGTATGCTGTTGATAAAACGATCATTTGAGTCTGTCGCTTTTTTGTTGTTGATATCTATATAGTTAGAATTCGCAAAAAAGGCGAAGACAAAACGAACAGTGAGCGATCATCGTAATTCAGAATACAAAACAAAATTGGCGGACACACCCCTGGATATACCTGTGGATAAGTGGTAAGGAAGTTAAGATTCCCCTGTCAACCTGTACATGCCTTGAGCCCATGTCTTCATCAAGGTAAATAGGTGATGATGGAATGTTGCTACATAATATGAGAAGTTGACGATGGATATATGATTATACTCCCGGGTTGTCATACATTGATTAAGTCTTGCACACGCTAACTCTCTCACGGAGCGACCAGACTATACGATTACATGACTTGTATAATGTCTCTTTATGTTCACTATCATGTACCGACCAACCAACCTATATACATTCTGAAATCCTCACCAATTCGCCTCAGTTCATACACATTCCTATCAGCTCGTCACTATTCAGCTGGCATTTTCACAAAAAACTATTAGTAAGCATGAATACAATAGTGTCTATATATATAGATATTGATATGTTCAACAAAAACACATAGTTGTAAATGAAAGGTACAAACCAATTGAGTGCGCTATACTCAATACTCAACAGTACAATTAACAAGCAAGAAGGATGCCCCCGATTACAAGTAAATGTTTCACTCCAACTATACACGTATGTGAGTTTATGTGTTGTGTGTATCTCCGAAATACAAGTCTCAACCTGGCTAAGTTATAAAACTTTTTTCTGTATCATACTTCAAACTCGTACTCTGTGCCGATGTCTTTATATATGCACAGCCATGTTGTTTGAGATCAAGCATTCGAGACGGTCGCTATCACCTCGCAAAGAGCAACATCTGCAAACCAGTTCGGCTCTGAATACTGTATCTCCTCATAATTGCTTATGAATTATAGTTTATATCAAAGCTTTTCACGAATATTTAGATAACAAGTCAAGTCCTCTAGTCGGCATATCGCGCGGTCAAAAAACATAGATAGACATTTTGTGATCTTTCATAGCTCCAGGACTCCAGTATAGTTCTCATTCATGATTATGTTTTATTTCGTTTTTTCTGCTCCCCGTTCTATCTCCTTTGAGAACTAGTTCACCTCATATTTTAATCCTCAATATACTACACTTGGATCCGGTTGAAGAGGCTGCAACTTGTGTCTAGCAACCGTATTCTTAGCACTGCAGCTTCTTTAAGCATGTGCTAGGGTGTCTGCTTCTAAAAGCGCAAACCACACATGCCTGTCTCAGACGACTCTCTGTACCACGTGCACTAGTTTTTAGCTCTATTCGAGTGAGTACCTCCTCTGAATTCTCACTTCTAAATGCCGAGCTCTTGGCGAAGGGGCAACCACTGCCTATTTTAAACGTTAGGTTGACACGGCCGAAGTGCCGAGACGGGCTCGAACCGCACGACTTCACAAACGATAGGCGCAGAGCATCTACCACTGAGGCCACCGCGACCGGTCTATTAATTGAATAAGCTTGCCAGTTTATTTACAACTGGCTAAATGCGTGGGATTTTTTTTGGGGTTTTTTTTCTTCTTTGATGCGCGACACCTGCTTAATCCTGAGTTATGATTGAATATTACCTAAACCAGATGTGATGCAAACTTCGAACTGACTATATCAGTGCTTGAGCATCATATGAACACGCCACTGCCAATTTGAACGGATCATGATCTCTCTGTCCTGCGCATTATCTTATCTCGCACTTACCTTAAGCGACTATCCCGAATCGACGTGTCTGAGCATAGTTAAGTTCACATTCTGAAGACTCCGTCTCCCAATCCCCGAACTCAATAAAAACTCAACGCCAGCGCGCGTAGCCGAGTTACAATGTTTTTTCCGGAGTGAAAATTGTTCCTGATATCTACACCTGCATCACGTGAGTAATCGCAGAGTACATTTGACATTTACAGACATCGACGTCAATAAACATGCAACAACAAAACCACTCACTCTCTTGTATAGTAGCACAGCGTGAGTTCGTAATCAACGTATCCAAATGTCTCGCGCATCTTTCGTAAATCGCGTCCATCCACTCTACACCTACGTTCGTCTCATCTTAACCAAATCGATCATGGCGACCGTACGCCGCATAAATGTTCGAACCCACGCACCAGCAGTCCTGCTCGTTCTTATGCCTCCAGATCTGTATTTCACTCAAACCATCCTATACAGCATGTGAGCTTTTTCACGCGGGTTGCTCAGGAGCCTACACCACGCTGCTATGCTGTTGTTATCCGGCTTCAGTGTGGTGGATTATCTAGATGCTAGATTCTGTCAACCAACAAGCAGTCTCGAGTATTTTTAACTCATATGTGAGCAACGTGAGTGGACAAGCCATTTATCATATTTAATCCTTGTGTTGTTGTGTCACTGTATTATAATGCGTAACTTCATGGACGCCTGATCTATAGTGTCCTCCCTTGCTCCAGTAAATAAGAAATATTTCACCTGCGATAAACATTCCATTAATCTATCTTAAACGATACATCCGCTCTCGTTACTGTAACAGTCACCTGGCTTTTCAGTACATTCAGTACGCTTTGATAAGGTGTTTATGGTCCCCCTCCCCTAGCATCTGGGGCATGAATTTTATATATAGGTGCGCTCCTGATTAACTGATAATATGCAGCACGTACTATGGAGCTACACACAGTCTCCTCGCCCTGCATAGTAAAGAGTATAATTCACCTTCAGGCAACATTATACGAGAAACAATATAATTAACCAAACTAAAAAATTGAGATCGATACAGACACGGCAATGTGCCCTCCAATAATGTCAATACCATATATTTACTTGTGATTCATTATCATACTGTCGTTCCAGATCTGCTATGTCCTCCCAATTCACTGCTTTATCTTCAGCTTTCTCACAGAATTAGTTTTCCCACTTTCAGACATAATCCTGCCACTAGTGTCGACTAGTCCCTACTGTTCCCTTTAGTGCTTTCTTACTATAACTGCTTTAGATAGTCTCCTAAACTGACCTTCTTGGAGTGTTTGTATTTTCTCACCTAATTTTTTGCACCAGTTAGTGTAGGCGACTTCAACAGTTTTACCCATGTGAGACAGCCATGTTGAGGTTAGTATGTTTGCGATCTCACATGCATACTCACGTCTAGATGACTCATACTATTTCCTAAATCAAGATATTGATAATTTGTAAATTCCTCAAAGCTCCCGATTTTACGCATTCATCATGAATAAAATGTGAGAAAAAAAATCCTTCATTATACTCGTGGGGGGATAGGGAACTTCCACCTCGGAACAAGATTTCGCTGTCTAGACTCGGCAAAGCCTCGCTTCTAGACTGCAAATCTTCCCCTCGGTGGGAATTCCCTTTCCCACACTCGGTTCATATCTACTGATAGCAAGGTTATCAATCTAAGACTTCCTCTGCATCAGCTAAATATTCAACCTTATGTGTGTCATTCATCAACTCCATCCTATTCTCTTAACGCACCACCACATCCTTAATAGACAACTATTGCAAGCTCTAAGTATATCTAGACAACCCACCCATAATACCGATCATCACATTGTAGTCAAGTGTATAACACTTTATTCTTCGCATCCTAGGGCTTCGCTTATTCTAGGCGTGAAGTTTAGTCATATCTAATGTTTGTGCATCTGTATAGATGCTTTTCTATATTTTTCTTGGGTTTCCATTTCTCGCTATAGATTTTATCGCAGTTCAATGCTGTTTCTTTTTTTTTTTTTGTTCATCTCATTGGAACCCACATAACAACAATCTATACATATCCAATGCAATCAGCTCAGTCCGTTAATATTTATTATCGCTTCAACAGTCCGTTAAATGGAGAGCCTATGGCTTTTAGCAAAGCCAGGCTACTTTGAAAATCTCTACTCGGGAACATCGTGCATACAAAGTATGTGTACGTTCAATTGTGAGATGAGATAATTATATCGGTGCAATAAATCGATAAATGAATATTTAAAAAAAAAAAACCACACAAACAAACAAACAAACAAACACACCTTGTCTTCTTAAATGTCTGGCCCCCGGAGGAGGGACTCTGGTGCCAGGATATGTTGAAAATTTATTATTTCTTTGAAAATCTTAATTCTTCTTAAAGGGACGCCAGCTGTCAACTCCGGTCACTTTGAATTCTGAACCATGATAAAAATGCAGGCAAAAGGCGACTTTCATTGGGATTTCATGAAAACTATGTGAAATGCCCCCACAATTGCAATGAATTATTCATTTCCATGATGGTTCTACCAAGGACTCTACATGAAAAAGGTGATGATGGTGAACAGCGTGATCCATCTCGTTAGTCCTAAACGGAATATAAATTTAGAGTTGGGCAAAACACGGAACCTTGCAAGATATGTATATTAGAGGTGGGACCAGGCGCCTAGGGGGAGTAAGCATCCCCTGTCGACCGAACACACCCACCGTGAGCCCATTGTCTTGATCAGGTAAACGGAGTAATCCGTAGTCAAAATCAGTGTCTAAAGAAAATCTACTCTCAAAAATACAACAAGGGTGCAAGGCGTATAAAATTTAATATATCGGTAGTAATTGTATGCACTGTAAAGTTGTTTTGAAATTCTTGGTCCCAGGAGAAGGTGCTAGCGTGGGTGTCAATAACCTTACAACTTAACCTATATAATATGCATGTTTATAGTGGTCCCGAGTCCCTCTACCAAGATTGTGAAAGCCATGGCCTTGGATAAGGGTCTAGGGTGGGGCCCAAATATCAGTATTTAAAATATATCTTTTTTCGTTACTTCTGTGTATTGTGAAGTAATGCAGTATATATGGTCATTTAAAGCATATAGCTGTCTATCAAAAATGTGAAATTCCCTACCTTTGAGAGAGGGTCAGTCTTTATATGGTGGGGGTCTGAATGGGTTATGGAACTACATATATTCTATATAAATCGTCGTCTTCACTTTAGTGCATTGTGAAGAAAGATGTTTGCATGGTATTTAATTATCAAAAACTGTAAATTCCCTACCCCTTGGTCAAGGCATTAGGCTTTTTGACGAGATTCAAATGGGTAAATAGTAAAAATGCATTTATTCTTGTATCCGTCATGAATACTATAATGCATTTTCATGAAAAGAGCAAATTGTGAAACCTCTACCCCTGTGTCGGTATTTCAGGCTCCAATGCGTAGTTAAACAGGTGAAGTTCAATGTTTTTGAAATTTTCTAATAAAGTCATTCTTTGAACTTCAGAGCATGTTATAATGAAATACTATATGTACGGTTATGAAGATTGTAGATTTTCTAACCCCTGTACTAGTGATTGGGGCATCATGGGAAGGCAGTCGTATTGTAAAAATACAATGCATGAGTTTTTGAGATTTTATTTTTTGATTTACTCCCGGACATTATCTCTTTTTATCATGGCACTTGTGATATTTTTTCCTGAATGAAATGAAAGGAAATTAATACTTGTTATTTGATAGATGTTGATGGATTCGTGAGTTTAACTGAAGTTCATGATTTCCACGTAGTAATGTTACATAGAGGGGTATTGCTAAGTCATCATGACAATCCTTGTCCTGAAAAAAAAATACAACTTTTCAAAAAGATCTCGTTTTTGTAATTCCTTAGTATTGTTGCTTTTAAAGAGATAAAAATACTTTTCATTCTGTCTGCTTTTGCTAACGTACTTTTAACTTTATGCGTATTTATGATAAAAATACCGTCCGACAATTACACAGGTACACCAGGTGCAGAGATGAATGTATTCTCTGATTTTATCCCCACGAGGAAACCACTCGGGTCTTCGTGTCCCCTAATAAGAACAACAGCCCATTATACAAATGTAACTTGATAGAAATATCACAATGCAAAAGTCTGCTCTGTCAAACTTGGGGGTATTGTTTCGCGGGAAGATGCAGTCATCCAACGCATTCCGCACAGGTATCGATTTAAAAAATCTTAAATGGCTACATAGATGTCAATGTAAACAAAAATCATATTTAGGGAACTGAATAAAAACGTGTGGGTTTCTCTGATTAGGTTTTTATGATTCATTTTCTGACATATAAGATGTGCTGTGAAAACTTCATCTCTCATTTATCCAGGTGTTCATGTAGAAAACGTCATGGATTTCCGTGTTTCTTCTCTTTTAGTTGTTCTGTTTGTTTTGTGTACAAAAGGAATTTGTCTTGCAAACGTACTACAAGGTAAGTTTGTTTTTATTGGGAGTTCAAGAGAGATTTTGCGATGAAAAAATTAAAACAAAATGATGTGTTGAGGTGAGGTGGGGGGGGGGGGGGTACATGTACATGTATATAGTCTAAATGATCCCCATATCCTACGAATAGAGAATGTTAAAGTAATCTGTATGACAACAATGGGTGTTACCCTTACATTTTTTTTAATTTCAGAAAATAAAAAAATAAAAATGGGGATAAACTAATTTCGCTAATGTCATATACTCATGAGGTGAGGTACATTTTCAAAATTTGTATCTTTGTTTAAATACATCGCCCGCTTCGTCATCCGCTTCAGGTGACGTGCCGAAAATGTTTCACGCCTACACGTTCAAATCAGTGAGAGTTGCCTACCGTGACCTCAGTTTAAAACTTCCGGTTGCGAAGCGAACGCCCCCTAACCACAAGACTACCGCGACCGGTCAGAGTAGTATAGCTAATATGATCTCAAAATGCTCTACCATAACAATTATTTTGATGACGACACACATACAAACATGACTAAACTAAACTGCTGTTCAATTGCCCACATTTAACTTCTCAATTCTGTATCTACATTATATGATATGATTCATTGACCAATTAAGGACCCACTGGGGGCAACAATATACAAAGAACATTTATGATTAGAAACGTTTACAAAAGACATTCATGCATATTCGTGCATGAATAACAGCACTGTTGTATGTAAAACAGAGTTCCAAGTTTGCAGGTACAAGCATTGAAAATGTGCAGTTTTGAGTACATACAATTTAATTTGCGAGTGTTGGTAGGATCACAAATAGAGGGACTGGAGAATGACTAGATAAGCTCATTTACATATAATACCACTCCTGAGGCATATATAGGCATACATGCACAGATGTACAGGCTTTCAAGTGACTTTTTGTGAAAATAAGGGCCTTTTTAGGGCGAAAATCTTTAAAAAAGGGCTATATTTAGGAAAATTTAGGATTTTTCAAATACAAATTAGGGGTAAAACTTTCTTAATAAATACCCCCCCCCCCAAAAAAAAAAATCCCACAGGCCTTATCAGTCACAGAGCATTGAAGTTAGAAGTATCACTAGTGCTAAGGGCTATCAAATCCAGAAACAATATCCTGTTATTCAAAAAAAGTGTAAAACAAAGTGTATTCTTAAAACTAAAGTGCTCCTGAAAGTGCCTGTACTGATGAAGGACTTTACATAATATAATACATGTAACGACTACTTTGGACCAGGTGCCCTAGTTTGGCAAAATTGATGATTTTGGTACATCCTTTCCTGCTTTTCCTAAATATGCACCTATGTTTTTCACATACATGTATACTATTATATACTGTTCAATACTAAGAGATTTGGCCCCATTCTGGGGGTCAGATCTGGGATCATGAAATTTACATATTTTGGTAGAGACCTTCCTGCTCTTGTAGTTGTAGATTAGAACAGGTTTGAAAATTCATTATTTTTAGAACTTTTTGCTAAGACCCCTGGGGTGTCCTGAAATTTATAATTCATGCCACCACCTTCGTCCAATAGTTGTTCCATACTAAATTTGGAAAGAATTGGAATGGTCAAGAAGTTAAAAATGTTCTATTGTTCACACATTTGATAAATGATCATTTGGCCCCACCCTGATACCAAAATCCCTACTCCTGGGATCATCAAATTGACAAATTTGGTTAAAGACTACATGCATGCTCTTTCTTAACATCCGTGTTTCAATTTCGTAACTTATTTGTATTGAAAATAAACACAATATGACAAGTATTGACCTTGCACTGCAGTCAGAGTCTCTACAAGAGGGATATTGAAATTTACCACTTGGTAGAGACCTTCCTGCTCTACATAACTATGCAATTTAGTTCTTCATACACATGTGTGGTTGTTGAGAAGATGTTTTCTTTAAATAGTCCAATTTTTGGCAGTTTTACTACACCCCTAAGGCCAGAGGGATGCAGAAGTCCTGAAATTTGCCATCTAATTATGTTGCCCGTGTCCAAAAGATCAGGGTTGGCAAAAAAGCGGTCAATACTGTATTGACCGGGCCGGTGGTCAATACTGTTAAAACCGGTCATACTGTCATAGTGGTCATACTGGTCGACTGTGGTCAATTGAAGATTTAATGGTCATTATTCTATATTATTGGTTATTTTTAAATGTTAACGAGTTCATTATGATGATAAATACTGTAATTCTAAACAACACTTACAAAACTTACATTCAATGAGATTAAAATAATGCATAGATTTATTCAATGGGAAAGATGCTCACTGTAAAAATTATAAACTATTTAACTTTTGTCTAGCAAAGAGCAGGTGTCAAGTCCCTATTTATTTCTAATATTTTCCTATAAACTTGAAAGCCTATATTTCCATACAGTCATTATTGAAGAGTATTCATCAGGTACCTAATGATCACTTGGTGTGTCAGTGTGGTGATGTTTTTCATAACAATACAACACACAATTGCCATCCCTGGACTTGGGTATGTTAATTAACACTTGTCGATTATACCTGACCCCAAGTAATATCTTGCTCCATTTTAGAGCACTGTCTTTTGCAACATGTTTACACCCAGTTTATATTTATTTACTAGATCACAGTGCTCAGCTGATCTAGCTGTTATTTTGTCCAGGTATAAGCAGAAATTATTTGTCTCTCATTGTAAACTATACTACTGTAACCCTCTACTGTACATGGTATGTACTGAAGATATGTTGACATATAGTCATTAGCCAAATATATTTATATCTTAAACATGCAGAATTGTCTTTGAAAAGTAACTATATCAGTATTGCCATTAGAAACTGTTGCCCATTAACTAAAAAGTTATAATTATAGGGGATATCAGCTAGAAATGAGAGCTTTTGAAAAGGTCAGAGGTTCATACTGATCATTGAATACATGCTTTGTGATAAAGCTGATTTTTGAAAAGACTATAAATCTATTATTTTTGCATGAAATGTATTTAAAATTGGGAAAAGGACACTTTAAATTTCAATTGACCAGTATTGACCGCTATTGACCATTTTGGGAGTATTGACCGGGGCGGTTATAACCGGTTAAAACCGCTGGTTAAAACCGGGGGTGGTTTTAACCGCCCAACCCTGCAAAAGATGCTTCGTACCAAATTTGAAAGGAATTGGAATGTACTTACAATTAAGAAGTTCAAAATGTTCTATTGTTCACACATTTCTGACCATCAAATGCCTTGAAACCTCTTTCAATTTTGTATCAATAGCATTAAAGGAGATGATATTTAAGTGTTTAACATATAAATATTATAAACCAAGTTCGGCCCTGCCCTGGGGTCAGAATCTCTACCCCAGAGATCATGAAATTGTATTTTAAAGTAAATTTACTACGACTGTGTTTATCAATATGAAATTGTATGAGAACAGACGGAAGAAACACTTTAATGTCATCAATGTTTTCTAATTAAGAATATTCATCTAGTTTCCTAATTAAGAACATTCGTCTATTTTTTTTTATTTGGAAATATCCATCTACTTTTTTAGTTGGCAATATGTATGTATCAAAAAAGTAAAGAAATGCATGAATATCAGAAATAACCATAAATGACTTCGTGGTATTTGAACAATAGTGTATTTGTAAGATGTGCCTCCATAAGGTGCCCGAGATTTACAATGTCGATGAAGACACAAAACATCTTTTGTTTCACATTAAAATTGGCAAGCATATTTTGGAGAAAATTAGCTCCTTCCTGGAATTTGATATCACAAAGAAACTATCGTACTGGGTTTTGATAACAAAATCAGTCAAATACAACTATGTACAGTAGATCCTTACTATATGTTTTTCTATATATAGATACAAAATGAAACGCGGAAGAAGAAAATTTTGGGGCAAGATTTCCTAAACAAGGATAAATATAGTGATTTTACCTCCCGAATAAACCTTAAACTAATTCGTGACAAGTCCTTTATTGTTAAAACGAATATATATAGAAAAGCACGTCCAAAATTATATAATTCCCAGAGACAGAAAACACGTCTGTCTGTTCGCAAGCAGCGAGATATAAACAGATTTTGGGGTTTCTTGACTTCGCGCAATAAAGGCCGTACCCTGGACATCCCCCGCAGGACCAATTTTAACAGACCAAGTTCACTACATTCCCCCATTTTTGAGGTAGAGATGTCCGATTCGAAACCCTGTTCCTAAGCTTCTCCGCTTATCATTGACCCCCAAACCCTGTCCTACAGTGTCCAAAACAACACAAAAATCAAATTACTTCCAATCATATACAATTATCATCAATGGAACTGTCGACGCAAAACAAACATCACATGGAGCATCACAGTTCAGCTAAGGAAACTAACGCTTACCAACAGCTGGGTGTACTAGAGTAGCAGGGTTACATCACCCCGCATCTTTGGGGCCTCTTGAGTGTGGCGGAGATTACATCCTCGCACGACTCATTACTTTCTTTCGCATTCGTTGCGATGACCGAACTAGGCTGTCCCTGGTTCACTGTCCCCTAACCTGGACCATAAAGGCAGCCTCCACGACTCAATGAGAACTCGTGTAACCACTAGGAACAAAGCCATCCTGTTCATGAAACCGAGAATATTTGTCGGGTGGACTCTCTCGGCCAGAGGAGAACACTCGATTCCACCAGAAACAAATGCAGACGCAACCCGCAGCGCGTGGACCACACGTTCAGTCAACGTCACATCTGACCAAGCACAAAGCTACTTGTCCCGGTGCCGTTTGGAAAGGCTCGTGCGCAGTAATAGAAACGCCCGCCTCAACTTACGGGCTGGAGGATCAGTGAAGATCAGACATGGCTCAACGCAAACAGTTCCACGAAGCCTTGCGTACTCTCACTCGTCGCATGGAATGTTCCACAAGACCTCATCAAGGCATCGCATGCAAAAACCGGCCTCCGCTGGAAATTAACCCAGACTCCCAACACAACACTGGGGTGCAACCTCATCTCAATCTTCGTCCCAGCATCGTAGAAATGACCAACCTCCATGTCATGTTCAGCAGGGATATACGTGTGCGATACCTATCACATTGCGGACCGTCCCAGAGCTCAGAACCGATGCCGCAACCAGACATGAACCCGATTAACCATGCCAGATGCCTAACCCAGTAAACAACTGCTTCCACTGGTAGACTGCTCACTGCCATAGACCACCATACGCTACATCCAAAGTCCTCAAACAAGGTGGAAGGATCAAATATCCAGGTACTGCGTGCTTTCACAGTTGTGTCCAGATCACCATTCAAAAAGCCCAGCGTTACCCCGAGAAGTTCGTGACCATTTAAGGCAGTAAACACTATCTGCTGTGTTCACTAGCCACCCACGCCTGATGATCGCAATCACCAACACAGTGCCCTAGCCTAATCCACACAACTTCTCCCTTCCCCGGTAGCATCCGGTTCTGTGGCCGACCCGTGGTTCCCGACCATTAATAGCTTCAGGCCAAACTGAACACCTAAACCTGTCGAGCACAAAACCTTCACTGCCACCCCGACATACGTACACATCTCTTTCATTGGCTGTCTACCCATACACACACTGTGAACATCTGATATCTGCAGGAACTGGAGCACTTAAGGGTTTACGGAGCACTTGGCACGACCTAGTTTGAAACTCCAGCCCCTGAAGATCGACATAGAAATGCATTGATTAGGCAACTCTTTGATGCCCATACGTCGGTACTGAACCCTGCTGCACTGAATGCCCCCAAGGGTTTATCGGGAGCACTGTGCCCCGTACCGGTTATTTGAACTGCCAGCCCTTGAATATGAAGCAGCCTGAATATGCCGCTGGATGTCCCTACCATCAGACTAACAGCCCGCTATACTGACCAGTGCCTAACCAATGGAGATCTCGACCTAGACTGTCAGAACGTTTCCGTCACTGTCTGACCTGGCGAGTGAAGCCAAAACAACTCTGCATACTGTGCTGTATTGCCATATCACTTTACTTAAGCTGAGACCCTAGCAACACTGAGACTTATCAACTGCCTGCCTGAAAGCGGGTACTGCTGACTTGGGTTTCGCAGGACCTGTCCGCACGTGCGGACAGGCATATGCTGGAGGGCTGGGATTGGTGTCTGGATTAATTACTTACCAATAGAGTTCCCCCTCACCCCAATATGCCAGGCTAACGTCAGGAAATATATCCAGTTACCCAAACAGACTCAGCCAATCACCCACCTGGGCTGTCTTTAGCAAATGCCTGATCGCCTAAATGGCTAAGCTGTTTAAACCATTCTTAAGAAACCTTCACCATTTTCTGGGCTTCCCATAAGACTCTCAGCTGATCAAGGAAGTAGCCAACGTTCTAAATGGTCATAAAGATAGAACCTCGAAGCACATACAACGTGCTTCCCGGTTGTAATGGGCCAGCTGAAATTGAACGTACGGACGCTGATCGAGCTTAGATCAAGGGCCTCTACCCGTATCATTTGAGCTTCACTATTTGTGTATAGGGTCACTTGATGTACTATGGTCTATGATCAGCCAACGCATGCCCGTTGATGTAAACCCTGGCGCAGAAACTGCTTGAATTAATTCCCTCAAACTGTTCATCTCTGGTCCAAGTCAAGTCCCCCTGTGGCCCCGCAATTTCCATTTCTTATATCCACACGCCCACGTGACGTCATTAGGGCTGAAACGATACACCCCTTCACGATACGATATCGTATTGCGATAATTGTGCAGATTTCAATATTTTATACGAAATAATTTTGAAAGAAGAATACCTCTAGAAGTTGAAATTAGTATCAGGAGGCAAGAGAAGATTTGGACATATATAAGGAAATGAAGAACACTACTTCTGCGTTATGTTAAATCACAAGGGGTGAAATATGTCAATACAGTACAATGTCAGTTTAAATGCAAATCAACATGGAATTAAGAAATGAGCATTGTAAATTGTTAAACGTATCGAACCGAAAATCAAGGATGGACATCGAACCATTTGAATCGAGCGTTTATATCGAAAGTAATGATATTTCGGTGAATCGTTTCACCTAGACCGTCATCCCCCGGAATACCTCTGCACCCGGCGACACCTGCTCCCCTACCTGGGTCCGCCAGAGCTTTCGCCGACTGCGCTTACCTCCCCGGGATGCTCCCGTTCACTCATAGACTGGGACTATACCGTTGACCAGAAAACGCATGGAAAAATCAATTCCTACGCAGACTAAAAATCAGAGCTAACGGAATCGCAAGTCGCGTAAATAAGCTAAGGCTATGCCATTAATACTCAGTGAAAGTATAAAATGGGCGAATGATACAAAGTATAATTAGCTCACCCGAAGATTTCTACCCATTTCCAAATTATGGTCCCATCGCTTTATTTTTCTGCGACACATCGCCCCGCTATGATCAGCGGCGCAGGTGGGTAATCCCATCAACTCGTCGCCAATATAGTGATTTTACCCCGCGAATAAACACTAGATACTATTCGTTGACAAGTCCTTACTTGTCTAAAACAAGTAATATATAAGAAAACAACCCCAAAAATGTATATAATATCCAGAGTACAGAAACACGTCTATCTGGTATCGCAGCATCGAGATATAAGACAGATTTTGGGTTTCTTACTTCGTCAAAAAGGGCGGTAGCCCTGGAACAATCCAGCCCCCAGACGATTTTACAGAGACCCAAGTTCACTACAGATAAGATGGAACTTGATACATGATTAGCAATGAATCAAAGGTCTGCATTGTAATATGTGTAATCTTTGGAAATTTTTTAATCGAGAAGCATTTTAAAATTAGCAGTGTAGAGCAGATTCCTGTTTATCAAGGTCTGGCCTAAATAAGGATTAAAACTTTTACATGAAAACATACAGAAAATTTGGAAAAAAAACCTTTTAACAGTAGCAGAGCAACACTAAGTCATATCAATATGCAAGCTTTTCAATTCAGGTGTTTTTAAATGGACCGTGCCACGATGGGTTGAGGATAGGGCTATCAATATTGGGGATAAAATTCTGTGCAATCCTTGTCTAGATACCCATCTTCATATTTAGAAATGCGTTCCATATGAACTCCCGATTTCCTCAACAATCTCCCGCATAGTGCACTAGCGGCCCAAGTTCATCAACACCCTAACTCTTCAAACAAGGCAAGATGCCCCCCCCCCCCCTTCGGGTCATTCATACCTTTAATTATTTTCCACTCAGCTCCTTATTTCCCTCCTTAACTCCCTTGTACATTTTTGTTGCCCCCGTCATCAAGGTGAAGATAACGAACACCGATCAATCTCATGAATCCTATATGGAATATAAGCTGAGAGATGGGCTGACACGGACCCCCTGGGTACACCAGACGTGGGATCAGGTGCCGAGGGGAGGAGTAAGCATCCCCTGTTGACCGGTCACACCCGCCGTGATCATCACTATAATCTAATCTGTAGTCAAAGTCTGTATACAAAGAATGGCCTGGCAATTGGTTTGTTTCCAAGATTTTTACAAAATTTTATATATGGATGTTTTCTAATGAAGCCATGAAAAACAATCACTTTTAAATAATCTAAATATTCAATAACATCGATGGAGTTTGCAATAAACATTTTTTATATTGATATTTATTATGACGTCATTTTGGTTTCATATTACATTTCGCGCTTTTTTTCCTCCTAAGATCTTTACATTCGTTTATGATATGAATCGAATGATCTAATCTTTTGCATTTTTTTATACGAAGGTGACGCGACATGTCCGACCAACATCCCGAACGGAATTTTAGAAAGAAACTGTACTGGGCACGTGGGATCCTACTGCCAAGTGGTCTGTAACAAGGGTTTCCGAATGCATGATGGGATACTGGGCATTTACTGCAACAAAGACAGGAGATGGTCAGTGAAAGAGACGAGGATTTGTCAAAATGTTGAAGGTAAACTTTCGAGAAATACTTGTACGTATGATATATTTTCACAGAAATGGTGCATGTACTGTAAAGGGCTTTAATTTTTCGTGATTTTTTCTTTCGGTATTTCACGATGGGTTAAATTTAGCAGACAATAAAGATACTGAAATAGAATCATATACCCCATACACATTATCTTCTCACACTAGAATAACATTATGACGTCATTAGAACAAGAATACATTTTGATCATTATATTTACTTTTACGCTTATCACACGCTTAATTGAGGAACAACAACAGTAATACACGTGCTATTAAAGAAGTATTTTGACTAATATCAAGCCTTTTCAAGCACACCTCATAAGGAAGTTATCCATAATATCCCTGCAAACCGGAACTTATATACTAAGATAGCAACGCTCTCCCAATATTATTTTAAGTATACAAGTACTACATACTGACCCGAGAGACACACACTATGAACAGACAAACTGTCAACATAGATAGGTATTCATGTATATGTCGTGCTACAATGTGGTCGCAAACATAAAGAGCGGCATAATTGTGTGTTAGAATTTGAAGAAATGCATTGTGGACACTTAAGGAAAGTAAAAAACTATAAGGTTATACCACCTCTATATAGTACTACAATCAGTTAGTAATTCTTATTGTATAATGTTGAAAACATTGTG
>CAJDSM010005572.1:0-11186 GCA_903981925.1 Ostrea lurida | reverse complement strand
TTGTTGTTTTTACGTCCCACCGAGATATATTCTCACTGCATACGTGGACGTCGCCATGCCGGTGAAGGCTGGAAAAATTCGGGCCTATGCTCGGCACTCAAGGGCCTTTGAGCAGGGAGATATCTTATCGTGCCAACCGTGCGTTGTGATACGGGGCCTCCGGTACTTTTTTTTTTTGGGGGGGGGTGTTGTGGTCTCAATTCAAATAGACCCCCCCACTCAGTCCGCCTCATTACGAAAACGCAAGGGGATGCTGGGGCTATATTTCTAACCCGTGACCCCTACGGGTATCATCGGGTTGGGTTTTCTTTTCTTTTGTTCATTAACGTAGCTTATGTGTTGGCGGCCCTTACTCCTTTGTTTCTTTTTCGCATGCATTTTATTGTTGGCACATGGATGCATCGCCAGTAGATCAGGCATCAATGTATTCGGTTGGTTGTGTCTGTCTGTTCCGATTCGTTGAACGAGGGTCGATAAACTATGCAGGCATACCCAGTCGTGGCTTTCAATTGGTATCACTCTGAGCATAATGTTGCCACGTCTGGCTACCATCTCGTTGATGTGATGCGATTATTTCTTGTTTTACGTCACACTGAAATATTTCATTCATATGTAGACGTCACATTACCGGTGAAGAGGCTGCAAAATTTAGGCCCTTGCCTCGGCCACTCATGGCCTGTTGAGCAGGGAGGTATCTTTATCGTGGCCATATCTTCCTGTGACACGGGACCTCGGTTTTGCGGTCTCAATCCGAATGACCGCCCCATTCAAGAGACGCCTTTGACGACACCGCAAGGGGATCTGAGGACCTATTCTACCCGGACCCTCACGGGTCTGTACATTCGTGTACGGTCATTGACTTACTGGGCACTTTGGCGTATCACTATGAAATAATGTGGTTCTCGTAAATGACTTTGACCTCAGGTCAACATTGCACCTTTTTTGTTTGTTTTTGTTTTTGTTTTTTTTTCATATTGGTATTCGGTTTGTATACCTTGTTCTTTGTTATCCGCCTAGGCATCATTAGTTTTATAACACATCGAGGTATCACCATAGGTGAGGCGCCATGTCCTTTCGTGTTGTCCGCCCAGGTGTAGCCTGATTCGTGTTCGATATTTATCGTCTCTCTTGCAGAATGTTTCACTTGTTTATTTTACGTCTCACTTGAGAATGTTTCACTCGTGTGGGGGCGTCACCGCTGCGGGGATGGGCTGTGGGTTTGGGCGTGTGCTTGGCGTTCATGGCCTTTGAGCGGGGGTCTTAGTCGTGCCACACCTGCTGTGCCGCGGTACCTCTTGTTTTTTTTTTTTTTTTTTTTTTTTTTTTTTTTTTTTTTTTCACGGTCCTATCCAAAGGACTGGATGTTCCTATATGAGGATGTGTCTCCTACATTCATACATATCTATATATACGACCTGTTTGCGAAATGCCATGCTATGGCTTCTTTGTCCACTGCCAGACATGTTTGGCACATGAGTGGTTGTCCCAGTGTTTGTAGGAATGTGGCAAGTACTGTCTGTCTGTCCTTTGTGTCCTGGCCCCATACCTCTTCTTTGTCAATGATATCCATGTTGGCACATCTGTGTTATCAATATGTGTGAAGTACTGTCTGCACGATTTGTGTCCGGGCCAAGTCCATTATACACTAAAAAGTTACTAGTAATACCTAGGAAGTTAACAGCTCTTGTTAGCCTTGAGTCCCACCAATTCAATTTCCCTGCTCAGGCCTATATTATCTTGATTTAATCAAAATCGAACATCTACTCTTTATAAAGCCTAAAATTCAAGTGTGCATTTGGTCAAATTTTGTGGGGGGACACAGTTCCTATGTCCTGTGGCGTGGACTGGGGGATACATGAGTGTAGGTCGGGATCAAGTGGCCCATAACCCGGTTGTCTCCCTACCTTGCATACAAAGCAGGGGGGGGCGAGGATCAAAGCACAACACAGTGTAATAGTGGTGAAACACAATGGTAAAAATGGTATAGTGTGAACACATGGTAACAAGCGTGGGTCATGGCCTGCCAGGGCTGGTCCCACCTCCACTCGGCTAGAGCGGGGGGAGCCACAGGCTGGTAAAGTAAAATGGCAGTAAAAATGTAAACCAGGTGGCTGGAGACAGGGAGAAGGGCGGTCCCACACCTACACTGGTCCAGAACCGGGGTAAGCGTTCGGATTAGGCACTTGTGGTCATGCACTCGGCCTCTCCTTTGTGCCCATACTGTTCTTGGTACAATTGTACGTATTCCCCCTGTCCCCCAAAAAAATTGCGGCCCTTTCATCCACTTAATCTTTATTTTGGCATTGGTTTACGTTGTATCTAGAAGATGTGGGTACATGTATTACATAAACAAGTGAATTATTATGGTGTTATATCAATCAAGGACGCAGCATACATGCCTGGGTCATGTTTTAACCCATGTAGCGATAATTTGCACAATGGTACTCATATGCACTATGTATGGGGCAAATCCAACTATTATATTAATCAACCAACGTGGCCTATGCTGTGGAACTGCTTTTCTCACTGTGGTCTATAATTAATCAAGATTATTTGATTTTATATCAAATAGTCTACTATTTAATTTAGACACAGTTAAGATGTCGTAGTGTCTCGTGGGGCGCTCCTGTCTTTTTGATTTGTATCAGCATATGACTTGCGTCAAGGTCAATGCCACGAATAGACTAATTGGTCGAGTTAACTAAGTCACCGATGTTGACCTTTTTCTGCCTTGTCTTGAAACAAGAAAGACGTTTTCCCCACCCACCCTCCCATTTTAGTAGCAGGACCAATGACACTTTCTGTTTTGCTGCTTTCTTTCTTTATTCTTGCAGAATACATCGAGACACCATCCACCAAGCCGAGAAGGAATCGATGAACTGATGACGCCCATGTGAAATTGGAACTTCGAATGTCATTATAGCCAGTTATTCCGGGCTTCAATGGACTCTGCAAACTAAATGCCCTTCTTAAGTATAATATCAGATGGACATCTTGTTTAGGTCTTTTTATTTTTTTTTCTATTTTGTGCGGGATAATATAGGGCTTACCAACCCTTATATCAGTTACACCTTATTGTCGCAATTCCGGGTCTTTGGGGGGGAGGGGACTGGGGGATACATGAGGTGTAGGTCGGGATCAAGTGGCCCACAACCCGGTTGTCTCCCTACCCTGCATACAAAGCAGGGGGGCGAGGATCAAAGCAACACAGTGTATAGTGTGAACACATGGTAAAATGTGTATAGTGGTGAACACATGGTAACAAGCGTGGGTCATGGCCTGCCAGGGCTGGTCCCACCTCCACCTCGCTAGAGCGGGGGGAGCCACAGGCTGGTAAAGTAAATGGCAGTAAAAATGTAAAACCAGGTGGCGCTGGAGACAGGGAGAAGGGCGGTCCCACCCTACACTGGTCCAGAACGGGGTAAGCGTTCGGATTAGGCACTTGTGGTCACACTCGGCCTCCTTTGTGCCCATACTGTCTTGGTACAATTGTACGTATCCCCCTGTCCCCACAAAAAATGCGGCCCTTTCATCCACTAATCTTTATTTGTGGCATTGTGTTGTACGTTGTATCATTAATGTGGGTACATGTATTAATAAACAAGTGAATTATTATGGTGTTATCATTTCAAGGACGCAGCATACATGCCTGGGTCATGTTTAACCCATGTAGCATAATTTGCATCAATGTACTCATATGCCTATGTTATGGGCAAATCCAACTATTATATTAATCAACCAACTGGCCTATGCTTGGAATGCTTTTCTCCATGGGTCTATAATTATATATTTTTAAACCAGAACAAAACTTGAAGGAAATCAGCGAAAAAACAATTAATTCATAATTTCGCTCGATCTTAATATCTAATGTTCGACATGTCAGTTTCCAATGGCAAACAATAGTCGGTTGTCTCCCCCTGCTTGCCGTTATATAGCAGCACTGTTCCCGGTCCTAGCAGCGAGTCGCGATGACGGCGATTATAAACAAATATGATAACATGAACACAAAAGACCTTAAAGAAGAACTAAAAAAAACGAAATGCACGACTTTCTGGTTGCAAAAAGAATTAGTTGAAAGGTATATCTATCTATTTAACGTCCCCTATCAGTAAATTACATTTTCTTTGTAAGTTGCGGCTTTATCAATTGATATTCACATGCACATTGCATAGGCATTCATGTATTATACATGTAATAAATAATAATATTATTTTCATGTATTGTAACGCAATTAATAATTGGTTAGTTTGATATCACGTGTCAAATTATAGAAATGCGGATTTACCGGGTCTTTCTAATTATAAGCATAAAAAATTCGGATTGACCTGTACTTTCTAACTATAGATTAGGGGGATTTTGTAACGCGACAAAACCAAAAAAAAAAAGAAAAGATTCCAGAATGTGAAAACCAAAAAAAACAAAAATTTTGGTTTGGGATTCGCTGCACGTTTGTCATTAACCATCCAACTCTGAATTATCTTTCCGATACACGTCACCTACGTTCTATGTGACGTCCACAACAAGAAGATCTGGTCGAAATTGAGGAATATAATCTATACTTCTACTTGCGCATTTTGTGTTATGACTTGTCTAAAATTACTTCTCATCATGTAATACTAAGAACTAGCAATACTGATGACATCAAAAACAGCTTTACTATTATTTAATTTTATATCTCAGCCCGTTTAAAAAAAGAAAACAAAAATGCAATAAAGAATGAAAACAATAAAAACTGCAAATTGGTTAATGTTCCTAGACTCTTTGTCAAGATTTTTTTGAAAACATAATATAACCAATTATTAATGCTGCAGTTACATATGACACATGAAAATTAATTTATCTATTTTATACATGTATATACAATGAATGCCTATGCAATGTGCAATGTGAATAATCAATTGCGGCTTTATGCAATTGATATTATCAAACATGGCACATATGCAGTACTGCATCCATGTTATTATCATGTAATAAATAATAATTAGTTATCTATGATATATAGTACGTACACTTCTCCGGCAAAACATCAGATTACTTCAAAGTAGAGAGAATCATAATTTTTCGGACTTTTGATCGTGGAGTTTAAATCTTTCATCAAAGACTAGATAATAAGTATACGGGCACTTTATAAGGCATTATCTATAGATTGCGGATAATGGTTATATGAGTAAATTCTAAGCGAAACCCGAATAGATTGTTAAGGTGGGAGATAGAAGAACAAGGGGGAGAAAGGAGAGAGGGCGCGGAGAAAGGCAGAGAGGGGCGGCGCAGTAACAGTGGTAGAGAGGGGCTCGGAGAAGAAAAGTGGATAAACGGTTTTATAAGACTCATTTCTCACAATTCACACGCTGTCACTATAATACCATTGTTTGCGATCACAAAGTATCACTAGGCCTAAGTCATATGTTGACTGATTTGTTTGATACCCTTTGTTAGATCGTCATTTTCGTACTAGATTTGACGGCGGGTGATCCCGTTTGCTTTGTTTCGACTAAAATCAATAGTTCTGGTATTGAATAAAATATCTTGTAAAGATGTATTTGTATTAAAAATATCAAAAACCTAACCCTCTGTTTAAAACATAAAGTCATGGTTTATTAGGTCAAGGTCCATAGCAAGAGTTACTAAGTTAACAAATCTTGTTAGCAAAGGCGCGGTCTCTTCATGAAGCATCTATATACATGTATGTGAAATGACAAAGCCCTATCGCTCTTTGTTCAAAAGATATAGCCCAGATTAAAGTTTTTGAAAAGTCCAAGGTCAAGATGTCAAAAGTCTTGGTATCAAAACAAAGGTCTCTTCACAAGGCATTTAAATGTGAAATATCAAAGCCCTGTTCCCGTTTGTTCAAAAGATATGGCACAGGTTAAAGATTTTGAAAAGTAGGTCGAGGTCGATGGTTATGGTAACTAGGTCAAACGTCTTTTTAACAAAACAAATGTCTCTTCATTAGTAGGTTAATGTCCAAGGTCACTGGGTCAAAAGTCTTGATACCAAAACAATGGTCTCTTCTGGGAACATCTACTTGTGAAATATCAAAGACCTATCCCCCTTGGTTACAAAGATATAGCCCAGGCTAAAGTTTTTGAAAAGTGTGTCAAAGTCAAGGTTACAAGGTCGGAAACAAAGGTCTCTTCATGAGGAATAGATACGTGAAATATCAATTCCCTATTCCCCTTGGTTCAAAAGATATAACCCAGATTAAAGCTTTTCCTTATTTTAAAACCCGTGGGGATCCGGGTTAAAATAGGTCTCCAGCATCCCCTTGCGTGTCGTAAGAGGCGACTGAATGGACCCGGTCATTCGGACCGAAAAAACTGAGGCCCCGTGTCACAGCATGTGTAGCACGATAATGATCCCTCCCTGCTCAAAGGCCCTGAGTGCCGAGCATAGGCCTAAATTTTGCAGCCCTTCACCGGCATTGGTGACGTCTCCATATGAATGAAATATTCTCGGTGGGACGTAAAACAATGAATAATCAATCAATCAAACTTTATTTTAAAGTGAGACGCCGAAATTGAGGTCATGGCAATAGCTCTCCGGATAGTAGTACCGAAGAGCTAAATCCTAAATTTTATCAGAGGATGACTTGCAGCAGATAAATTTACCATCCATTGATATAGTACCATGCCAAAATGTCTACCCATTGATATAACAGAAAGATGAAAAATGCATCCCATTGATATATTCGACTTGTCAAAAAAATAACCCATTCCAAGGTGGTTTAGGAAGAGGCAGTGTTTAAATGGTCTCCCGGGAAAAAAGTAAAATTTTCCTCTTTTTATAATCTTTGCTGCTCAAAAAGTGTTAAGTACAGACTCGGTGTACGCGGAGGGTGTGTGTGTGTGTGTGTGTTTACTATATAGTGACCAATAGTCACTGAGTAGTGTTTCTAATATTTCGTACAACAGTCAACTTTTACAATGAATGAAAGCTCGGTAGCTTCCATTGTAGAAGTATTGTCACAAAACCATAGATACACAGAGGAAACCCAGAAAAATTATGTTTCGTTTGAATCTATACATGATTTTCGTATCCATATTAACTATGTATACACGATTTTTAATACACGTCCCCCGACCCCCCCCCCCCCCCTCTAGAGCGCGCATGTCAAAGATTTTTAAGTTATATTTCTTCCCCCAAAGAAATATAAATATAACACTCCAACTTTGTAGAAAATTATGTCAAGAAATTGATTGATTGATTAATAATATTGTTTTAACTCCCCTGAGAGATATTTTCACTTCATATGGAGACGTCACCATGCGGATGAGGCTGCAAAATTCAGGCTTGTGCTCGCGGCTCATGGCCTTTGAGCAGGAGGGTCTTTATCGTGCCACACCTCTGTGACACGGGACCTCGGTTTTGCGCTCTCATCCGAAGGACCGCGCCCATTAAGTCACCTCTTACGACAAGCAAGGGGCACTGAGGATCTATTCTAACCTGGATCCACACGGGTTATTCAAGAGAGAAGACGAGCTGCTTAGCGAACGGTGGTATGAGTACTATTGAATAGAAAACTGTTGAGACTGTTTTTGCCACATACGGAGCATACTAAGATTTCAACATATCATGTTTAATTCATTTTACTTTTTTTAGCTACAATTTTAAATGAAGACCAAGTATTATCTACTTTGATAGTTAAGAACCTCATGCTTGATAGTATATCTAGCAATTGCTAGATTGGTGCAGTGCTACATGTAGTTCCAAGAAGAAAGACGACCTGCTAGTATGTAAATACTGATTAAAATGCCAAGGTCAAACTATCACAAATCGAAAAATATTGTCTGTTTAAGACACGTTTGAGAGTGAGTAAACTTAAGACAGTGATTGCTTTTAAAGCGTATATGACCCTTTCGCGTACTGATTTTCATGACACAAGATCAAAATTCAGACTGTAATTTTCGACAAACATGCTTCCGTCTAACAGCACTCACAGTGCTTTGATTTTAATTAATATTTTCAATTTTTAAGAGCTATCCTTCCCTATTTTCAAACTAACAATGTCCGTCGGGTGGAACGTTAAAGGGTGCCCCGTGTCAAGGATCACGACCCCCTAGGCACGCAAAAGATCGTTTTTCTAATGTTGGAAAAAGAGGTTCACTGAGGGCCATCACGGAAACTTGGAACAACACTCAAAACCAAACATCACAGTCAGGTAACGGCTGCAATTTAACAAAATGGCTGAAATATTGTCAAAATGGCGTAAAACATTAAGCAATCAGTCAATCAAAATAACATGGTAGCATGTAGGATCTGGCACAGTTCATTTCATTATCAAAAAACAAATGAATTTATTATAGGATTAAACATTCTTTTTGAAGAATTTACCGACTTGTAAACTCTGGATATTATACTCACAAACTTAAAACTGTAAAACAATTTTTAAAATTTGAGTAGTTCCGTGCATTAAATTATTCGTTTTCATGCGCGTATTGTTAAGTTACGATTAGTGGTCGCGGTGGGTCAGTAGTAGAGCTCTCGCTTCGTGATCGGAAGGTCGTGCGATCGGAGCCCCGTGCTCGGCATCCGGCCGCTTCAGAAAACCTAAGACGTTAAAATAGGTAGTTGGTTGCCTTCCTTCGCCAAGAGCTCGCATTTGAAGTGAGAAACCACTGGTCTTTCGGATATGAACCTTAAAAAACGGAGTCCTGTTGTCGCCAGCAAGTGTGTGGCACGCCAAAAGAACCTCAATGCTAAAAGCCATGAGTGCCAAAGCAATAGGTCTAAATTTTGCAAGCCTTCACCCATTTCTCTTACACAAAGGTATGTAACGGTCCTTATCTCTCCCTACATCTCTTCAACTCCCGTTTTAAAGATTTTTGTAAAACATTGAAAGAAATGAAAAAAACTACACGTGAGTGTTCGTATATGTAAAAATATTGAAAAAAAGAAAAATCCAATATATAACCTTATTTTGTTAATTTTTTTGGTCTTTATAAAAGTTTTTAATTTCTAATCTTTAGATTAGAAAACTCATATTTTGGCTAGTTTAAAACGTCTCTAAAAAAAAGTTTAAGCCAAACTATAACAAAATAGAGTTATATTTAGTTATTTTTCCCTTATTTTTAATATTATTACAAAAGAAATTGACGACTATGCAACATCAGTAGTGACTTTTTCCATTTGCTGTCAGTCGTTTTTAACCCAGAACTTTGATAAACGGGGAGTGACAGAGATGTAAGATGTAGAGAAAAGGAACGAAACTCCTGGCAAGAAGATAATAGCCTATTCACCTGGCAATGGTGACGTCTCTCAATTTGAATGGAAATATTCTCGTTCCACGAGACGAAAAACAAGAAAATAATCCAATCATATTTATGGTCCAATCAAAAAATATGATAATAAAAGGGGACATTTGGATATTAATCATATCTTATTGCAATTATTAATAATGTGAATATTAGAGCGAAGTAACAAAGTACTTAAACGTTAATCATAGTCCAAAAAAAAAATAAAAAAAACCCATAACATCGAGTGTTGGGGCAACACGGACCTTCGACAGAAAGCGAAGGCAGGATCAGGTTCCATGGAGGAGTAAGCATACTCTGCTGAGCCCGGTCACACCCGCCGTGAGCCCGTAGTCGAATTAAAGTAAACGGGATTACCCGTAGTCAAATCTAGGAAGGAAAATGACAGTCTAACAAAGGGGTATGAAACAAATCAGTCAACATATGACTTAGTGATACTTTGTAATCGCAAACAAGGTTCATTAGCGACCGTAGAATTTGCGAAATTGATGACTTTAAACAGAGATTCGCTAGTATAACCCTGCAACTTCAACTTTTTTGTTAGTAGTCGATCCTCGCTTTAAAAAAAATCCGCATACGCATAGCATGTTCTTGCGTCAATCGAATCAGCTGCGGAATAATACACAATATACACACGCATAAGGCAGGTGATAGTGGTAATATTAGCTGCATAGAAAGGGAAAATTGAACGATTGCAAAAGTTAAAGTCATCACCGCTTATGCTTATAGTGTATTGTCAGTCCCATTAGAGTCAATGTTAAGGATAGGAATTATCCTAAGTAGTGGAAGCAGAGATGTCTCGTGAACTGTACCTTTATATCGAGTTTCTCGGTAATAGTACGAAATGGAACATATTGTGAAAATTGTGTTGATTGGGTTAAATTAGAGATAGCAGGATCATCTAGGGTGATACCGTATGGAATGTGAGGTTGGGAAGGACAGCGCAGGTATATTTGTTTTTATACCCGTAACTAGTTTTTTGTACAAATTCTGCCGTGTCATATGATAGTATGAAAGATAGAGTGCTGGCGCAATAAGGGGGCCACAATTAGTGCCCATGAGGAAATACCAGCCGGATTGCTTGGAAGACCTGGTCTCGCAGAAGACTAACGATAACATTATCTAGCAAGGAAACCCCAAGGCATGGTCTTTTAGATAGTCGTACGTATTAAAGAGTACATTGCTGGGCAATCAGAGTGTGTTTTAAGCAAAATAGTGTGTTTGTTTCGCCAGACGAGATGAGAGGAATTCGAAGTTTAGCGGGGGGGTATGACCAGTTTTTGATATATAGAAAGCAGATTATCTATAGGATCTGAAAAGAGCGCTGAGGATTTTAATTTATCGTGAGAATGCGTGTGATAAAGTGTGGAGAGAATCGGTGAACGTTTGGATTGCAGTCAATTTTAGAGAAATTCTTGTGATTTAGGGTTTCCAAGAAGGCGTCGTTTAGATTGATTTAAGAATGCCACATACTGATTAGCACCACTTTCGGGGTGGGAATGAATGTTGGTGTGGAAACGAGGTAATCTCTCTGAAGAGACTCGTATAATAGCTGGTGATAGTTCTTAGTGTAGTAAAGTAAGTATAATGAGGCTTGGAGTAGAGCACTTACTGGAAGCCGAAGCCGGATGGTAGCTTTGTAGAGAGGGTTTTTATGCGAGTTGTCGGAATCCAAATAAAAGGTGATGGTAATTCACAGAGTTCTGATCCGTGGATTCTTGCCGGAAATAAGAGAGTATTTAAAACGGAGAAAGGTGATGTTTGTAAGAATTTCATTCTTTATTCGTGAAATGCATTGAGTAGGTTCCCAAATGTTAGAAGTAAATCCTAGTTCATTTAAAAAACATATTATAGAAGTAAGATTTTCAAACAAAGACAATGTTGTTAAACTTGATATATAATCAAGCTGTGATAACTAGTACAGGAAGTTTTCAT
>CAJDSM010005568.1:901-18332 GCA_903981925.1 Ostrea lurida | reverse complement strand
CAGTATTGATACAAACAAAACATTTGAAAACAGACGGAGACAATGCATTGAATACCGACATGCACATATATGTTAATAGGCTGTCGTCAGAACATTAGATTACATTTAGATTTCCGCTGCCGGATGATTCCGGAGTAGCATCGAATGTACATAAGAGGAATCTTGACATGAGTGCGTATGGCATTATGATTATTATGAAATGATGTATCCAGATTTAATATCTCATCGGCAAAGCCTTGGAGGGGAATATTTAAATCCGGTATAACGTGAAGTGTTCATAAATTTATATGCCATAAGCACGGTAAGATTCTAGGTAATATTCACACAACGAGGTATTATAGGCATATTTTGGATTTAATTTTCTTATATCCACAACCCCGAATTTTATCAATTTGTTATTGTGTTGATCGTCGTCATGTCGTTGTGACGGTCGTCTGCAACGTCACGCGTTGAAAGAGCTAGGTCATTTGTTGACTAGCTATAGTTATTCCCTTCATAAATGCCCACAATGACCTTGGAATACACTCGGTGATTCAAACAACAATTGTCCTTGTTACCGTCAAGATTGTTTACAGTTTCGAAGGCCGATGTTGCAACTTTTTTTCTTGTACCGTAGCTGGCAAGTTTCGAGATTAAACTTGATGTGAGCCTACCTAATTTGCATTATCACTTATAATGAAACCATGTAGCTAACGATTCATATCGTTTATTCCGTTAAACCCGGTCTTATGAATCCGGAAACAGAACAGTTGTGTTCGATAAAAATGAAGATGTGACACCTCCCCTTACTCACCACTCTTAGACTTGAGGCGGAGGCTAACGTTCACTTTACGAGTGTTATAGGAATACTAATTTGGAAAAACGCTTAACATTGATATACAGAACGTAATCTTCCTCCAGAAACATATATACAAGTCGTGAGGGTAGGGAAACACGGACCTGCGTAACAAAGCGAAGAGGTGTCAGATGCATGGAGGATTAAGGCATTCCGTCTGCTGTGACCAATCATACCCACTCGTGAGTCCTTAGTTGAAATCAAAGTCATCCAAGAGTATATGATGATACGGTACTAGTTCTAGACAAGCGTAATGAAAATATAAGTCAATCATTCTTGGGTGAGTAATTTCTAAGCTCCGCCAAACTTGGTCATTTATAGTCGATGCATTGAATCGCGGAAATGATGGCCTTTAACGAGATTCGTCAATACAGTCTTGGAGATAACTGTTGTTAGCAGCATTGACTCCGCTTTGAAAAGTGGCTGCATGGACGCGATAGCAGGACTTATGTGTAAAATTAACTTGGAGAATACACATCAAAGCAGTGAGAGTTGTACGTAATGATAGTTGTCAGTATGCCATTCAATCGATACTTCAGTATAATTTGCAAATATGAAACTGATAGTCAGATCCTGTGGCGATTCTTTATTTAGGGTTGTCGAATTATATATCAAACTGGCACATAAGTTATGAAAAGTATAATTGCAAAGTTGAAGAGGATAACCCCACGCTATATATATTTATAAGTAGATATGTTTTATAAATGCGTGACGAGTTTTGGAACAAATCTGCTTTGTATGAATATTCAAATAGGTCATGCAATATGTGAAAGCCAAATTTCCTTCCGGTATTCCCACTTACAAATTCACATTGAGGTAGATTACCATAACTTATATTCGATTGTCCATTGAGATTAATTTGTTGGCCCACCACAATGGGGAATTATTGTCCTGACGCGTACAAAAAGGCCTGAGAGCACTAATCTGGAATCGAGGTAGCTTAGAGAAAGTAGCAAATTCTTCGAACTAGTTAAATGTGTCTTGACTTTTTATTTGACAGGTAAATGTGGTATCATCTGTAGTATCAAATCATGTATGATATTAGACGGCTTCGAAACACAGCACTGCATTAACTTAATGTCGATGTGCCGACTTGGCAATAAGGACAGTAAATAATAAAGGAGATACAACGTTTCTTCAGTGGTATCTCTTGAATCAAGAAGCCTGTTCATAGTGCAATAAGTGAATTAATAAGCATCGAATCAGCTACGAGGGAAATAGCACAATATGCGGGAGATATTCGTATTTTTGTTAAATGATAATTAGGGGAGTTGAACGATGAACAATCTCAATCTTCTGTTGTTACATGTATTGATCGTGTCTTCCTCGCTGGCCATTTGTGCAGAGTATATGGCCTATTAGGGATGACTGTTGAATATAAACACCACTTTTAAATGGATTAATGTTTCATTCCTCACAATTGTTGTAAACTGATGTTATCTTGACTATGTAAAAGTGAAAGGTTAGAATAGAGATCAGATTTCAATAACTCTATGAAAATAGAGATATAAATAGTAGGAAAGGTGACAATAACGACATGTGATCAATGTCATTACCAATCCTGTACAGGACAAATTAAGCATTACCGTTCCCCGATTTCGATTGTTCTAAGTGTTCATTTTCTGTCTGAAATCGAAGGTAACATGCTTGTCATACCAAGCGTCAAGTCAACGGAAATATTGATTCGAGATGGGTTTAGTATCTGACTCTGACAGTTTGGACAAAACAAAACATTGAAACCAGCGGATGACATGCCATCTGATACCGGACATGCACATCATATTGTTGATAAAGGCTGTCGTAGAAATCAAATTAGATCTCGATTTAGATTTCGCTGCCGATCGATCACGGACGTAATGATGATACATAGAGGATCTCTTGAATGAAGTGCTTATGACATATGAAATTTTATGACATAGTTACCGACGTTATATATCCGACCTTGGCGAGGGAATATGTTAATCCGGTACGAATTCATAACATTTCATTATGCATAAGCACGAGTTTAAAGATTCTATTCATCCAACAACGATTACTTATATGCATGATTTTTGATTTTTTTCTATTTCATACACACACGAATTGTTCATTTGTTGTGTTTGACGTCTCAATTGACTTGTGACGTCGTCTGGCAGACGCACGGTTTGAAGAAGCTGGACATTTGTTACACTTTTTCACTTCACTAAATGCACAAATGACCTTAAGGAATATGACCTCCGGTGATTCAATAACAATGTCTTTTTACCGTTCAAGTTTCAGTTTCGAAGGCTAGTGCATTTTCTTACGTACGCCAAAGATTGATTATAGGATTACCTAACCTATTGCATTTCTTATGACTTAGCACAGTGTCATATGTTTTTTTCTCGAACCGTGTTATGAACCCGGAACAGAACAGTTGTGTGATAAAAAGAAATATGACACCTACACATCACTTACCAGCCCTTTACTGCGATGTACTGTTCATTTACGGTTGTTAGGAATCATAAATTGGAAAGTTAAATTGTATTAAACGTATCTCCCTCCAAAATCCATATATACAAAGTGAGTGTAGGAGAATACGGACCTCGTACAAAGCACGAATGCAGGGTCAGATGCCATCGAGGATTATAAGCAGTCCTCTGCTGACCAATCTACCATCTTGTCTCCTTAGTTGAAATAAAGTCATCAAATTAGTATGGATCGATAGGTCTAAGGAAAGAGTAATGAACATTATAAGTCGAATTCATTGCACTTGGTGATAATTCTAATGCGCCAAAACTTTTGGGTCATTATAGCGATTGCAGCATTCGCGAATGATGCCTTTAAAGGAGATTCGTCATAAGCTTGGAAGATCACTTTTTGTTAGCAGTTGACCTCGCTTTGAACAGAGTTGCTCATACGCATAGCATGAACTTAGGTGTAAAATATACTTGGAGATATAGCACATCCACAGCAGTGGAGTTTGTTATTGAAAGTATGTTGTCAGTATGCATTCAATATCGTATTCAGTATATTTTGCTAAATATGAAGCTGATATGTCATCTGTCGGCTTCTTTTTAGGTGTTGTCGAGATTATAATCAATGGCGAAAAGTTATGAAAAGTATAATGCCTAATTGATCAAGATACCACCTATATGATTTATAAGTAATGATACGTTTTTTATCTCCGTGACAGTTTTGCGAAACAAATCTTGCTTTGTATAATATCAAAATAGGTCAGATAGTGAAAAGGCCAAAATTGCTTTCCTGTATCCATTACAATCATGAGTATTACCTATTAATTATTCTCGATTTCATGAGATTTAATTTGGTTTGCCCCACCTACAATGGGGAGTTAGTGTCCTGACCGTAAAAAAGGCCCTGACATGCCTAATGTGGAATCAAGTACTTAGAGAGAGTAAGCAATTTCTTTCGAACTAGTTAAATACTGTCTTGAGTCTGTTTATCTTTGATCAGCGTAAATGGTATACGATCTGTAGTATAAATCATGTGCTAATGCATAACGCTTCACAACTTGGATTACATCTTATGTACCGATGTGCGACATGACAAATAAGACAGTAGAGAATAAAAAGGAAGAACCGTTTCTTCAGTGGTACTCTTGAATCAAAACCTGATCAATATCGAAAATTTGATTATAATCGATCAGCTAAGGGAATAAGCACATATACTGGAAATACATCGTTATTTGTTAAATACTGATGGGAGTTGACGATGAACAATCTGATAATTCCAGTTGATACTCTGTATGATTTGATTGTGTTTCCTCGCTCGCACTTTGTGCAAGTATTAATCTATATGGATACTTTGAATAATATACACGACCACTTTAATGAATAATGTTTCCATCTCAAACAACTTCTTGTAAACTATGTTATCATTACTATGAAAAGTGAAAGGTTACGAAATCAGGATCCAATTTTTCATAACTCCTATGGAATAGCATATAAATAAGCTAAGGAAATGGTGACCATAACGGACAGTGATCAATGTCATCATATCCTGTAACAGGATATCAATTAATGCACTTACCGTTCCCCATTCTCGATTGTTTCTAATGTGTTCATGTCTGTCTGCAAAAATCGAAGTACACATTGTTTGGTCAATACCAAGCGTCAAGTCATAACGGAAATATCTGATTGACAGTGGTTTAGTAATCTGAACTCTGACAGTTTGAACAAAAACCAAAACATTTGAAAACAGACGTGACAGACATGCATAACTACGACCTGCGGCATATATTGTTGATAGCCTTCGGTAAGAATCATAATTAGATTCATTTAGATTTCGCTGCCGTTGATGCACGGGAGTACATGATATGATACAAGAGGATCTTGAATGATGCTTAATGGCATATGAAAAAATTTTTGAAAGAGTTACCGAGATTAATATCTTCTCGAGCCTGGCGGAGGGAAATATTTAATCCGTAACGATATTTCATAATTTCATATGCCATAAGCCGAGTTTAAATTGTCTTATCATCCACAACGATTATTAGTAGGATGCATTTTGATTTTTTTCTATTTCACAACCCGAATTTTTACAATTTGTTCATGTTTGACGTCGTCAATTTCATTGTGACTTCCGTCTGCAAACGTCCACGGTTGTGAAGAAGCTGGATTTGTTACCTTATTTTCACTTCATGAAATGCACAAATACTTGGAATAACTCCTCGGTGACAAACAAAATGTCTTTTACCGTCAAACGTTTACAGTTTCGAAGGCTGGATGTCATTTTTCTTCGTACGTACGCGAAGATGTTGATATAATGATTGACACTAACCTAAATTGCTTCTTATGAACTTAGCTACGAGTTCATATTCGTTGTTTCCGACCCGTGTTATGAACCCGGAAACCAGAAAGTTGTGTGATAAAAAGAAATATGACACCTCACACACTTACCAACCTTTAGCTTGCGAGGTACGTTCATTTACGTTGGTTTAGGAATATAAATTGGAAAAAGTTTAAACTTGTTATTAAACGGATAATCTCCCCAATAATCATATTACCAAGTCGAGTGTAGGGAACGACTCGTACAAAAGCGAAGGCAGTGGTCAGATGCAGGAGGATTAAGCATCCTCTTGCGACCAATCAGTACCGCATCTTGACTTAGTAAATAAGTCATCAAAATGTGAGTATGAACGAGTAGTCTAAGAAGAGTGATTGAAACATATTGTCAATCTAGACCTTGGCTGTCAGATTCTATCGCCAACTGGTCAGTTATAGCGATTGCGGAATTCGCGGAATGAATGGCTTTAAACAGAGATTCGTCATAAGCTTGCGGAAGTCAACTTTTTGTTAGCAGTTGACCTCGCGCTTTGAAACAAGTGCTCTCATACGCACTGAGCTGAAGCTTATGTGTAAAATTACTTGGAGATATACATCATCACAAGCCAGTGAGAGTTTGTATTAGAATAGGTTGTCAGTATGCCATCTCGAAAATCGATATGCAGTTCGATTTGGCCAAATATGAAACGAATATTCAATTCTGTTGGCGGTTCTTTTATTAGGGCTTTGTTCGGAATTATATCAAATGGACAGATATGAAAAGTATATCTGCTTAATTTGTAAGATAGCACGTTTCTATATTATAAGTAAGATAGTTTTTCTCAATGTTACGTTTGGAACAAATCTGCTTTGTATGATATTCAAATTAGGTCAGATAGGGGGAAATGCCAAAATTTCTTCCGTATTGCCATACAACATCAATTGAGGTAGTTACGCATTAATTACTTCGATTTCATGAACTTAATTGGTTTGCCCCCCACAATGGCGGAATTAATTGTCACTGACCGTAAAAAGGCCCTGAACATGCCTAATCGTGGAATCAGTACTTAGGAAAGTAAGCAATCTTCCTCGAAACTAGTTTAAATATGTCTTGAGTTTTTTATCTTGATCAGAAGTAAATGGTATCGATCGTGTAGTATACAATCAGTGTATGAATAACGGCTTCACAACTTGAATTACACTTATATGTGACGATTGTGCCGACTGCAAATAAGACAGTAGAAATAAAAAAGAACAACTTCTTTTCTTCAGTGGTATTCTTGAATCAAAACACCTGATAGTAGTCCAGGAATGATTATTACATCGAATCAAGCAAGGAAATAAGCCAAAATAGTGCCGGGAAATAATCGTATTTGTAAATATATAACTGGGTGACGATGAACAATCTGAATCTTCTGTTTGTTACATGTATTTTATTGTGTTTCCTCGCTACGGCACATTTAGTGCAAGTATATGGCCTATAGATGACTTTGGAATAATATAATCGACCACTTTTGAAGTGACTAATGTTCCTCTCAAAATTCTTGTAAATCTGATGTTATCTTACGTATGAAAAGTGAAAGATTAGGACTAGTGATCACATAATAATCTATGGGAAATACGAATCATAAATAGTGTAGTAAGTGAATAACGACAGTGGATCAATGTCACATACCTTTACAGGATCAAATGTAAGTCAATTACCGTTTTCCATTCCGATCGTTCTAAGCGCATTCTGTCTGAAATCGAAGGTACACATGTTTGGTCAACACAAGCGTCAGCATAACGGAAATATCTGTGAGTGGTTAGTATCTGAACTTGCTGACAGTTTTGAACAAAACAAAACAATTTGAAACAGATGAGATGACATTGCATGAATACGACATGAGCATAGTATTGTGAATAGGTGTCGTAGAATCAAATTAGAGATATCATTTAAGATTCGCTTGCCGATGATCCACGGACGTACATGAAATGATACATAGAGACCTTTCAGAGAGTGCTATGGCATATGACAATTTATGAAATGAGTACCAGATTTAATATTTCTCGAGCCTTGGCGATGGAAATATTAATATCCGGTAGGACTCATAACATTTTCATATTGCCATAAGCACGATTTAAAGATTTATTCATCACACAACGAAATGGAAGGCATATTTTGATTTACTTTCTATTTCCACACACCCGAATTTTTCGCTCTTTGTTATTGATGTTTGACGTTCAATTCGATTTTTGACGTCGTCTGCAACGTCACGGTTTGAAAAGCGGACTTGCTTACACTTATTTTCACTTCATAACTGCCACACAATGCCCTTGGAAAACTCCTGGTGACAAAAACAATATCTTTTACCGTCAAAGTACAGTCTTCGAAGGCTGTATTTGCAATTATTTTACCGTCGCAATATTGTTAAATGACTTGACCTACCTAATGTGGATCTTAATGTCAACCTTAGTACCAGGTATCCATATCAGTTTTTCCGACCCGTGTCTATGAACCCGGAAACAGACACAGTTGTGTGATAAAAAGGAAATATAACCTCCGACCACACTACCAACACTCTTAGCTGCGAGGTACGTTCATTTACTGGTTGTAATGATATAAATTGGAAAGTTAACAATTTATTAAGCATGAATCTCCTCTAAAAACATATACAAAGTCAAGTGTAGGGGTAACACGACCTCGAGAAAGCCGAAGCGAGGGTCCAGATGCCAATGGAGGATTAAGGCATCCTACTGCTTGACCAGTCATACCATGCTTGAAGCCCTTATTCGAACATGAAGATTATCTATGCTAAGTAGTCCGGATATGACAGCCCAACATAAGGGCATAGAACAGTATGTCAACCATGATTGGTGATAAGTTTCTAATTGCAAATATGGTCATGTAATAGCGTTTGCAGAATTGAAGAATGATAGCTTTAAACGAGATGTTATAAGCATGGAATCTAACCTTTTTGTTAGTAGTTACCTCCAACTTTGACAAAAGTGACTCATACGCGATGCAATCCTCTTGTGCATAGAGAATTAGCTTGCGATATATTACACATCCAATATGATGAGAGATAATGCAAATTTTGTTCAATAAATATGAGGGTTGACGGATTACACCAATCTAAATAATGTCGTTTTTCTCTTTGAGTTGTTGTTTCCTTGCTTTGGCACTTTTTGCAAGTATATCCCTATGCAGATGATTTGATGGTATGGTTAAACCTTTAATGAACTAATGTATCCATCTCAACAATTCTTGTAAACTAATGTGTTAGTCTTGACTATCGAAAAAGTGAAGAGATACGAAATAGTGACCAATCTCATACTCCTGTGAATATAGAATAACTAGTAAAAAGGTGAAAAGTACGGAAGTGATTCAATGTCATATCAACCCTGTGGAGGCATAGAAATAAAGAGTTGGGAAACACACTTACCATTGGACACTTCTCGAATCCTGTGTCCCTAGAATTTTTCTTTCTGAAAGTTACACATGTTTGGTCAAACACCAAGCGTCAAGTCATAACGGAAATATCTGATGAGATGGTTTAGTATCTGAACTCTGACAGTTTTGAACAAAACAAAACATTTGAAAACGACGGATGACAATGCACTTGAATACCGACATGCACATATATTGTTGATGCGTGTCGTAGAATACAAATTAGATAATACATTTAGATTCGCTGCCGCGATCACGGACGTACATGAATGATACATAGAGAACCTTTCAGAATGAGTGCTGTATGGCATATGAAATTTATGAAATGAGTTCCCAGATTTAATATTTCTCGAGCCTTGGCGAGGGAAATATTTAAATCCGGTAACGGATTTCATAAATTTCATATGCATAAGCACGAGTTAAAGATCTTATCATACACACAAGAACATTGAAGGGCATATTTTGATTTACTTTTCTATTTCACAACCGTAATTTTTCGCTTTGTATATTGTTTGACGTCGTCAATTCGATTGTGTACGTCGTCTGCAACGTCACGGTTTGAAGAAGCTGACATTTGCTACACTTATTTTCACTTCATAAAATGCCCACAAAATGCCTTGGAATAACTCGGTGACAAAAACATGTCTTTTTACCGTCAAAGTTTACAGTTTCGAAGGCTGATTGCAATTTTTTTACGTAGCGCAATATTGATTAAAATTTTTTTGGGGGAAAAATTTTTGGAAAAAGACCTACCTCCTAATGTGCATTCTTATGAACCTTAGCTACTAGTTCATATCGTTTTAGCTTGGATATATACACATCCATATATGTGAGAGATAATCAAATTTTGATCAATAAATATGAGGAGTTGACGATACACAATCTGAAATAATTTCGTTTTTTCTTTGATTGTGTTTCCTTGCTTGGCACTTTTTGCAAGTATATCCCTATGAGATGACTTTGAATGGTATGAGTAAAACTTTAAATGAACTAATGTTTCCATCTCAACAATTCTTGTAAACTAATGTTATCTTACTATGAAAAAGTGAAAGATTACGAATAGTGACCAATCTCATAACTCCTGTGGAAATAGAATATAACTAGTAGAAAAGGTGAAAATAACGGACAGTGATCAATGTCATACAACCCTGTAGGGATAGAAATAAAGAGTTGGGAAAACACTTACCGATTGACACTTCTCGAATCCTGTGTCCCTAGATTTTTCTTTCTGAAAGTACACATTGTTTGGTCAACACTAAGCGTCAAGTCATAATGAAAATATCTGAATGAGATGATTTGGTATCATCTCATTCATTTCATTGACATTTCAAACAAACAAAACAAAAATATTTGAAAACAAATGGATGATGTGCTTTGAGTACTGACATGTATATTTATTGTTTAAAGACTTTTGTAGAAATAATTTAGATTTGCTGGAGATGATCACCGTCCAACATGTATGACTAATAGGAACCTGACACCCTCACACATGTACCAACCCTTTAGCTGCGAGTTATGTTCCTTTACGTGGTTAGCAATATTGATTATATGTTGTTTTTCGATCCGTCGAGAATATTTCACTCATATTGAGACATCACCATTACCTGTGAAGCACTGTAAATTTAGACCTATGCTTAGCACTCATGTCTTTTAGCAGTTAGGGTTCTTTTGCATGCCACACATGGTCCGACACGGGACCTCCATTTTTATGGTCATATCCGAAAGACCCGTGATTCTGACTTCTAAATTCCGAGCTCTTGGAGAAGGATTAACTACTATATATCTTAACGTCTTAGGTTTGACGTGGCCGGGTGCCGAGAACGGGGCTCGAACGCACGATCTCCCGATCAGGAGGCGAGAGCTCTACCACTGAGCCACCGCGACCGATCTTGGTTAGTAAAATAAATTATTATAGTAAAGGTAATCAATACGTTCCCTGATGATATATGCAAAGAGGAGGGTCAGATGTCATGTGGAATTAAACATCCTCTGTTGACCAGTCACACCCGTCTTGAGCCCTTGGTGGAAATAAAGTAATCAAATGTAGTACGGAAATGACAGTCCAACAAAGGGTATGAAACATATAATTCAACTATAACTTGGTGATCATTTCTAATCGCAAACGTGGTCATTATAGCGATTGTAGAATTCGCGAAATGATGGCTTTACACGAGATTCGTTATAAACTTAGATTATCAACTTTTTTGTTAGTAGTTGGCCTCGGTTTCTTAGAAAGTCCTCGTAGCATAGCATTCTCTTGTGTATTGAATCAGCTGGGAGATACACACCATAATCAAGTGAGAGTAGTATGTAATGTAGTTGTCAGTATTCCATTAAAATGAGTATCAAGTACAATATGCATATATGAAGCTGATATATCAGATTCTGTGGTGTCCTTTGTTTAGAGTTTGCCGAGATATATCAAATAGACAAAATTATGAAAACTATGATTGTTAATTGATAAGTTATCATTTTCATATTTATATGTAAGGTTTGTTTTTATCCCATGACAATATTTACGTGTATCTTAAATGAAAATGATGAAAGAAAATACTCTTACCGTGTTGTCTTTCTCTTGTAACACTCTTCGTGATACAGGTAACTGAATATTGTTTTCCACATCTATCTCAAGTATCCTCCGACTTTCTGTTACACTGTTAAAATATGAGCAATGAAAGACACTTCATCTTTTGAATTCTAAAGGCACAACATTTCCGACGTGCTTTATTTTCCTGAAAATTTATGGTTCAAAATACTTAGTTGTAATGTGTTCTGCTGAGTGTAATGTCCCTGACCTATTTACGAATTGAGACCATTACCATGTAACAATTCAATTTAATAATTAATAATTCAATAATTAAAAAAACTCAAGTTATTAATTCTTTGCATTATGATTTTGACTACGGATTACTCCATTTTTCTAATCATTATGATCTGTTCACTGTTAAAAGGGGATGATTTCTGATCCCAGGCACGTTATCGCACTTCTGGTGTGCCTAGTAGCCTTACTGTGTATTCCTCAATGAATTTGTAATCACGGTTCGTTGTCTGCTTTTTAATGTTTTCTTTTTACCTCACATATTATCATAAATGTAACTGGTAAACTATCATCAAGGCATGATGTAACCTAACCGTATCAAAAGTTCAAACCTGGTCAGACTTACTATTTCGTCATTTGACCATCAGCCTGTTGACAATGATATTCATCTTTGGACACGATAAACTTACGAGATTGATCATTGTTCCCTTCATGTAAAGGCAAAGTTACCGAACAGTGATCAATCTCGTAAGTCCCAAATAGAATACAAAAGAGTTGGGCAAACACGGGCCCCTAGACACACCAATAATGGGATCAGGTACCCAGGAGGAACAAGCATACCCTGTCAACCAGTCACACCCGCCTGTGGTTCATGAAGTGATAAATGTAGTACCAGCACGTACTTTAGGTCATTTTAATTCAGTATTGAAATGTCATTTTCCCTTACAATAATCAAAAGTAGGTCCCGACCTTGGACACTGCTTGACACCACTTTGTGTTGAAAATCGGAGATTGATGAAATCAGAAACTAAAACTCTGACAAAATATTACTATTAGGATCTAAATCTTTAGGAAACAACTTGTCTTAGAGCATCTTTATGACAGAAATTGTAAAACTTTTGCATTCTTCTTTTATAATTACGCTATCGAACTTCATAAACAAAACGCTGATATCTTGAACTTGTCAGAGTCTGGCTACGCAGCTACACCAAATTCTAAATAATTAACCTTGTTAATCATTGCACATTACATATCGGTGACTACACATCTCATGGTCATTTCAAAATTTTCATTATTTTCTTGAAGCGTCAAAAAAAAAAATTCCAGCATTCATTTTTCTGTAGAACTATCCAATAATTTGTATCTCCATCAAATCAGTCATGGCATGGAGAGGTTCAAATTCGCGCTACAAATCTTAATTTTTCAAATTCGAATTTTTGCTTTACCCTCTCTCTGCTTGTTCATATATTTTCCTCTCCCCTGTACTGCTCTTTCATTTTCTACTTTCTCATTCAAAATTATTCTTTCTCATTCATTTTAATATAAATATAAGCTTATCGAACTAAGGGATAAAAAGTTCGATATATATTAAAATCTACAGCTAGAGATTTTTTTCTTCTCATGTAGAAGCTTTTAAAAAATTCTACCTCGCAAGACAATAAAAACAGGCCAGCTAACAAAGGAAGACAATTTGTGCTTATGGTCTTGAACGGAGTTCAAAAATTGTCACTTCAATTTTTAAAGGCAATAATCTTGATTTAAAAGAATGGAAAACTTGTGCATCCACTTTTGAATTTCCATACTTCCTTCATAAACTGTTACAGTACGTCTGCACTTTCTACTTCACAGCAGAAGGTTTGGTAGAGGTTTTAAGAATCCCGCAATGTGTCGTGTTGGGATGTTATTGGGATTTTGAAATCTAGTATAAGTTGTGTAACTTAAATAGCTGTGCATAAAACGAAACGGGATTTTGAACAACATCGTCCTTTGAAAAGGACCTTGAACTGAAGTTGGACCACATTCCAACAGAGGACAATCAAACTATACATTTACAAAGATAAATTACAAAGATGTACCTCTATAGAGTGAGTTTTATGAATTTGATTAAACAAGAACTTATTTACCTTTTGAGTGCCCCGACGTCAACAGTCCATTTGTTTGGAGAAATGTGTTGAGGGAGAACGATCTTCACCGAGTGTTTTATATCCAATAGAGCTTCATCAAACTTGATAGCTAGAATGCCTTCCAGAGATTTTTTCGCAGATTCACATCTATCAATGAATTGATCATAAGTTTGCATATTGGTCTTGATGTTCTTTTTCAAATCTGCCAACTTTGCCAAAGTTTCATCTCTTCTTGTTCTCATTTCATCTAACAAAGCTTTCATTGCCCTCGTGACTATGTCATGTAAGTTCTTTTCTGCATCAATCACTCTTTGCCGTTCTTTATCAAATCTTGTGGTAACCTCTTCATTAACTCGGTTAAGTTTTTCAATACCAGATTCAAAATCTGGTTGAACCTTTGTCTTCATAAAGTCAATATCTTTGTCAATATCTAAATATTTTGAATTTATAAAACGTTTTAAATCCGTGAGGTCGTGTTCCAAATGTTGTAAAAGTCCCTTGGTACATATTTGAACTTCACATTTCTTGCAAAATAACGTTTTTGTTTCGGTTTGATGTGTTGAACACTGCCGTGGTGTAACATTCCGCGCATCTCTGTATTTAAATTGGACAATAGTATGCCCCTCTACAGAATCAGAATCAGAATCCAAATGTATACTGAGACAGTTTTTGCACAGATGAACTTCACATTGATTGCAGAAATGCCGAAGAGGTTCAGTTTTACAAACATCACAAAGTACGATATGCTGACCCATTGGCATGATTTCGGTAACCTGGCACTCTAATGATACCAACAAAAAATAGAATTAAGATTCGAACATTCTTAAGAATATGAATCATCAATATACTGCCATTCGATCCACTGGTCCTCGCAATAAGTTAGCCATTTCTTTTCATAGCAAGATGTTAAATAATGGGAATAAAATAAATCTAAAATGAACTTGATCAAAATTAAATCTTGCGAAATTCAGGTATTTTTACTTCAGGATTCACATTACAATATTTTAATCAACACTATCATGCTCTTTGGCAATTTGTTCTTTAAAAGTTTAATGCAGATTTTTTTGCCAAAGTTCCAATCTGCCTAGGTTGGATTATCATTGAATAAGAATATGCCGTGGTTTGTGCGCTCGAAAAATAAAACCAAAAAATCACTTACAAACGCGATCGCCTGTGCGTGCATGCAAGCGTGCGTGCACACGTATGTTGTGTAGTGTGTATCACTCAAAAACGCGATTGCGTGTGCGTGCATGCATGTATACGTATGTTTTGTGTGTGTGTGTGTGTGTGTGTGTGTGTGTGACTAGACGTAACCCATTTAAAATATAGACATAAGATAATCTAATCTCTCATTTTTCGCCCTTGAGCGTTATGCATAGATTACAATGTACATGTATGTGCTTGTGTACTATAATGATAATAATAAAAGTAGCCTTTATTCATTTAGAATGACACAGATTAGTATGATAGATAGTTTCCATTGTTGTCCATTTACATTTGTCAATTCTTATGATCAGCTGATACAATAAATTTTTCAACTTTCGATTTGTTTGACATATATTTTTAAAACACTTTTTGATCTCCTAACCAGGCGGTAATGGAACCAGAGTCCTGATCGTTAGTTATAAATTTGCCATCTACTGCTACATTAGAAAATTAACAACAGGAAATTGAACTAAAAATGGTACATTATTTAGTAAAAATGTCTGACCTGATCAATACCTGTGCACACTTTGCTGATAAGGAACGCATCGAAATGCATAATGTACGATAGTACAACATAATATTATATGTGACGTCTCAAAAAGCATGACCCGACTTTGAAAGATCCTAGCTTTGGATACACACAAGATAATCACAAAATAACAAGATCACAAACAATTGCAACCTGTCGGAATTTGTGCTAATGTGCGCACAAAAACTTATGGTCAGATTTTTTGGCGACATCATAGGAGAAATGAGATTAAGTTTTTGTCAAGATGGAAGACGAGAATATTTATGACCATACTTTGAACATGACAAAATGAATAGGCCCCCTAAACAAAAATGATATCCAGGTATTCAATGTGTAATAGAATACAAAAATAGCAATATATATTTTATACTAATTGCCAATTATTTTGATTGGGTTTTGTTAATTTCCTAAAACCTCATGTTACTTTCATTTCTATTGGCGAGATGTCATCTTCCATTTGAATGGTTACACATTTGTGTATATATTCGAACACTCTCGTTAAGCGATGAGTCGGTGGCAAAGTTCGGACCAACTGTTCCTTCTCCCTAACCTTTTTGAGGTTAGTTTGATTTTTTTCATCTATCATATAAGTCGAAATTATCCTCCTAATTTTTTCAACAAATATTCGGCTTTATCTTTTCATTCCCGTTATTTCAACATCGAAGTCCACTACTCCTTCTTCGCACATTTATAGGTCAGTAAATACATTCCTCCATTTTAGGTAGATTTTTAAAATATTAATGCAATTAAAGAATATGTTTTTTTCCAAATGTTTACACTTTATGTACCAAGTTTAGCCCCACCTTGGGGTTAAAACCCCTACCCCAGGTATTACCAAATTTACAATTTTGGTAGAGGTCTTCCTACTCTACATCAAGGTCACAAGTTCAAACTATAAGTAGTTACAAGGTCTTGCTGTCAAGGAATCTATATGCACAATATGAAAGCTAGCTTGCTTAAAATAATTCAAAATTTATTCAAAAGATTCTCTTGTCTTAAATGTAGGTCAAACTTTGAGTGCAAGGTCACAAAATCATAAGATACAAAAAGGCGAAGTTAACATTGTGTCAACGTAATCATAATCCAAAAAATATATACAAAATCGAGTGTAGGGCAACACGGACCTCCGACAAAAGCGAAGGTAGGATCAGTTGTCATGGAGAGTAAGCATCCTCTGCTGACCGGTCACACCCGCGTGAGCCCTTAGTCGAAATAAAGTAAACGGGATTACCCGTAGTCAAATCTAGTAGGAAGATGACAATCTAACAAAGGTATGAAACAAATCAGTCAACATATGACTTAGTATAATTTGTATCGCAAACAAGGTCATTATAACGACCGTAAGAATTGCGAAATGACGACTTTAAACGAGATATGATATAAAATAAAATGTTTTGTCATATGAAGCATGTATATAAAATATTAAAGGTCTACAGTAGTTTAGGAAATATTGTGTATGTTTATTTTTCCTTCAAAGTAAGTCAAACTGAAAGGTCAACGGTCACAGGGTCACACACCATTGCAACAAATAAAATTCCTTGTCGTAAAAATGTGAAAGCCCTTTATTATATTGTTCAAGAAATATCTTTAAATAATTTTCCAATATGTCAGCATATGTAAAAATTGATTCCCTTCAGTGGACCCACCCTGTCCCCTTGGATCATTATTTAAAGAAATTTAAAATCCTCTGTGTCAGGAAGCTTTCGTGTAAATTTCACCGTTCCTGGCTTAGTGGTTATTAAGAAAAGTTTTTAAATAATACCACACAATTTTTTTGCATTTTCATGATTATCTCTCCATTGATGGGGTCTGGTCCTTTATTTGAACAAAATTGAATACCCCATTATGATTTGTACCAAGATTGGTTGAAATTCGTCAAGTGGTTCTGGAGAAGAAGATTTTCCTTTATATCAACATATAAAACTTTAATCCCCTATTATAGCCTCACCGTAAACCAGGGGGTCATAATTTTAACAAACTTAAATTTCCACTCTATTAGGAAGCTTGCATATAAATTTCAGCTT